>QUSF01000029.1:5468078-5645563 GCA_003676055.1 Chloebia gouldiae
ATATAAAATAAAATAAAATAAAATAAAATAAAATAAAATAAAATAAAATAAAATAAAATAAAATAAAATAAAATAAAATAAAATAAAATAAAATAAAATAAAATAAAATAAAATAATGTGACATTAAATAAAATCCTTCATTTGTCAGAAGAAGGACAATACAGAGGCTTGATTCTATTGGAGAAATACTCCAAAATTTCTATAAGAAATTTTTGATGTGAACCGTTTTCTCAGATTTATAGTTATCTCAACAGGAAGATAACTCTCCAAATCATTTAGTAAAACCAAAGCAAAGAGCCCTTCAGCTATCACAAGCAGAATGAGTTATTGTCTGAAAATAGTTGAAATCCCATAGTACAAATTGATGAAGAAGTTGTTTTACTTACTTTTTACTGAGAGTGCATTGTATCAGGAAGCCCACTTAGGGATAGCTCAAAGATGCTGGATATGTGAGAGCTGAATACTGACCTATTTTCAGCTCTGTCAGAAAGTTTTGTAAAGGGTTTACTTCACAGGAAGACACTTAAAGCTACTGTTCATCTCCTTCACAATAATAAATAATCACAGAATATCTTTCTTGGCTGTAAAAATAAATATTAAAAGTACTACTTATCAGACTGATCTAGCATGGCTTAATTTCCCTTTCTAGCCTGTCTATGAAATAATGCTGACTATATGGCCACAATTACTTCTGCTTGTGCTCTGATGTGTACCTGTACCTGTCACACTCACTTTTCCCAATTTTGGAGCCCCTTAGTCACTGATCACAGTGTTTGAAAACTTTAATGAAAATAGTTATTCTAAAAAGGAGCAAGAAAATATTAATTTCCTCAGCACAGGTAGGATGGAGAGTTTCTTAAACCCTTCTGAAATAACAGAGCACACAGAGGGAAGATGAATACACACATTAAACAAATGTGGTGTCATCTAGAAGATGAATTAATCCTTCAATCCAAAAGCAAAAAGATAAGTTCATTGCATGTCAGAGACACTCTGACATCAAAAATAGTTTGAAGATGAGGTCTTCAGGGTTTGACGCTGAAAGTTTCCCAGTATTTACAAGTGTTCAGCATTTCACAATATTTGGAAATATCATTAGGATTTTGCAGTGAAAATGAAGTACAAGACACTTGAAAATGCAATGTTATCTATATCTATAGTCCTGTGAGCAACAGATGCCTTTTTATTATGAATGATTAATTAAGAAGAAAATCTACATCGCATCTCCAGATGCAGTGTTGGTACGTGCATTAGAAGGGCTGTGACAGACAAGAAAGCATGTATGGTGGTAATGGTAAATTTTCCAGGTTAACCACATTTCTTCATGAGCCATGATCAATATTTTACCAATTCAGTTAAAAAATTGCTCACAAGCATGGCAACAGGTACTGACTGATGTCTCTCACCATTTTGTTTGTCTCCTGTTTCCTCTGCCTCTATAAAATTTTCTTTTCCATTGTGGAAGCCAAGCAGAGTCATATATTACCTTTTAGATGCCACACCAGTTTAATCACACTGATAAAGGGCTATGCAATCAAAGTGACAGTACAACAATGATTTGCATCATGCCTGACTCATTACTTTGTGAAGGATTTGGCATGCCAATCAATGGAAAATGATGTGCAGTCCCTTGAAAAATGACAGTAATCCATTTTCCACCATTTGGCAAGAGAAGTCCTTGACAGACTTACAAGTTAGGGCCAAAGCCAAAAAATTATTTGGCATGTTTCTCACTTTGCTGCCATTTTGCAAATCCTAAAGGTATTGATCAAAGCAGCAACATTTTTTCTTTAAAGTTAAAATCCTTATACCCTTCAGATTTTCTTTTGTTTTCCAGGAAAATCTTGAATATACAGACGTTCTGTATGTTCATGCTGAATTCTATTATGACATCAAATTCTTCTAAATGAACACTGCCAGTTGTTAACATCCTAATAATGCTAATAACATCCTGTGACAGTACTGATAGCATCCTTCAATAGCATCTTTGTCTAGTTCCCAGAGCAATTGTACTTACCTTCTGCAGAAAGCTTTGCACAAGTCCTTGACCCTTCCTTAGGAAGGTGTTGGACAGAATTTTCACAACACATCTGAATCCAGGATGTATCTTCATGGGCCCAGAATCATGGTCTGCCCCATTCAACATTTATTTTGATTTAAGTTGAGGAGTTGTTCTGTTGGGGTTTAAGAGAAAACACAGCACTCTTACCACATGAAAAGAGATGAAGGTTTCTCTGAACATTTCAAGAGCTGTGGAGCACTCTGGAGATTCCATGTATGGATCCTGGTTCACCTCCAAATGCAGGCACCAGTGCTTGTTTGGATTTTGCATTACTCTAGGCCTCCAATCCCTACATTACAAGACCACGTGGGCTGCCAAAACAAAAGAAAAGAGAATGTGTGTTAGTTTTTAATTTTAGGATGAGTTAAATGCCTTCTGAAATGTCTGCCTTTGTTCATTGATTCTGGATATATTAAAAGTGATCAGGTTAACCTGTGACTCCATTGTTTAACATTGGTTCTTGAAGGGAAATTGTGTCTTCTGCTTCCTCATTAGTAGTCTTAAATATTTGCTTCTCTTCAGTAATGAGAATTCAGTCCTGTGCATTTCAGGGAACTGGTTTAAAAAAATGTGAAAACAACAACAACAACAACAACAAAGAATAAAGGGAAAAGCATTCTTTTTTGCAATTTTTTTTCTCATTTTTTCAGATGCAGAAACATTTTACTTGAATTGGTTTTTACCTCGACAAATAGTCTAGACAGTATAATTAATACAGAAATTCATTGTAATGGAGGGCCAGAAAAAAAAATAATATACAGTGTATCTGAAAACAATATTAATGTTCAAATGAAATTTAGGTTTAGCTGAGATGGCTAAGTATGTATGGCATGATTAGTTTTGCTAAGAATTTCTTTCTTTCATCATTCCTAATGAATATTCTTATAGTGTGAGCAAACATACTGCTTATTTATGTGTATTTTAAGTCTAAAATGGAAAACTCTGTCATTTACATTGGAAAGTGATCTGATGAAATCTGTCTATTACTAGGAAAATTCTTTGTATATATGCACATACAATCAGCAAATGGAGCTATGTGTATGCTAAATGTGATATTTATTAAATTCTCTTATTGTTAAAGCAGAGAGATGTTATTTCCTACTTGCATTCACTTGCTGTCATTGGTTTACAAGTCTAGTTTTGAGATGTGGTATTTTTAGGATGTTGCTCTGCAGTGATGATTTTAAAATAAATACAATCAGGCAGCTTTACAAAACAAGTGAGTGAGAGAAAAACATACTTTTTTCGGTTGTAGACAGTTATTGCCACATTACTTTCCAACATAAATAATAGAAAGCAGGCTGAGTTTTGCATTTTAGTTTTAATATATATAAATATTATGAAGAAGAACATCTGCAACAAATTTTTTACAAGAAACTTGGAAAAGTACTAAAAATGTTTTGAAAATTAAGCTTTTAAAGACAACAAAGGGGCCAGAAAGAACAGCACATTGACAGGCTTAATTTTTTTTCTCCAAACATGCATAGCTGTGCAAAACTTGAAGCTGAAACTTTTTGCAAGAAGGAATAGAAAGTTTCAAAAATAAAGCTTTCAAGGCTCACAGTGGATTTTTCTCCAATTCTTTCTCTTTTCCTTTTCCAGTTAGATCAAGAGTTCTATTCTCAACGGCAACATAGAACCAACCATGTATAACACAGTCATAAAAATGCACATACAACTCTAATGTTGACAGTTCTGGTTCAAGTACCCATTTTACCTGGTTCAGGTCCAGATCCTGAATATTCTAAATTTCCATTTCCCAGATAACTTCAGGGTTAGTGGGAATTCAATATATGTAAGCTTCTCACATGCTGTGGTTTATAATTTTTCCCACTGCTAAAAAAAAAAAAAAAAAAAAAAGCTTCAAGACAGCTTGTATTTTCCTGTTAAAAATGTTGAAAATGTCTTTAGGGCAAAAAGCTGTTTCTCGCCTAGATCTTTGTATTGATTTATTAAAATATATAGGTCTGTTCTGCACAGGCTGAACTTATACATCATTGGAGATAAATAATACTGCAAAGACCTTATAGTATAAACAAGCCAGATGAATGGAAAAAGAAAATATTATCCCTACATAATAAATAGGAGTTTGAAAACAAGCAGTCTGCCTAAGGAAGTCTGGCTGAGTGCTGAACTGGAATCTTTTTATCCAGAATCCTGATATCTCCAACACAAAGCTGTCATCTCTTGTGCAAACCCTAGGTTTGATATATAGATCAAGCAGAACTTTTTTGAAGAGGAAATAAAATCAATATATTCTACTCAGTCAGTCTCTATGGCATTGTACAGAAGAATTCTGATTTTGCATATTGGATCATGTTGTCATTAAAGCAACTTGTGCATTTTTGTTATCTACCCTCTTTACCAGATGATCCTAAGTTAGCAGAGAAATCAGAGGCAATATTTCTTGCTTGAATAATGATATTCATTTAACATGACCAACTTCTCCAAATTTGGGAAAGCTCTCTATTTCATGTGGCTGACAGGTAGTCATAATGTTAATTTGCTTCTGTGATGTGAATTTATTGCTCATGCATCACAGAGGACTGATACATACATACAACAGACAGAAGGAAAATTTAAAAAAATTATTTGCATAGTCCAATATGTATTAAGAGTCTTATCATGTTTCTCTATATTTTTGGATATATATTTTCAGTTTGCTAATACTTTGTGCTCTGCAAGATCTGAAGTGAAAAGGCATAGGTAGAAATGGACCACTCAAGTACAGAATGTGGCCAACTCTCTTTCCCTATTAGAGAAAAGGAATATTATTACAAACTGTTTCATATGCTTAGCTAGAATATTTTTGTATCACCTTGCATCACCTTTGTTTGTCCTTTGTAAAAGGACATTAACAAACCAGAATCCTCTTAATCCAGTACTTCTGGATTCCAGCATATGTGCAGTTACATCTTGTTTTATACAAAGGAAAATAAATGATGACAAATGAATTAAAAGTTTGTAAATCAACTGAGTACTTCTGCTGAGATTCATCTTAGGGAGATTGCAGAACAGCAATGTTAAAATAATGTGGATGGAAATACATAATATTTGTGTCTGATAATTAATATTTTCCATCATCAGTCTGAGGAAAGTTTGGAGCATAGTGCTTTGTCAGCATAATTATTTGATGGTTGTATTTGAAAGCCATTATCAATCATAAGGGTGATGTTATTCATATGTAGATTGAATGAAATTTGGATAATTCTAGAGCCCTAAAACAACACCAAACATGATCAGATTTACTTTTGTTTTTGTCCCTGAAACACAAAAGTCTTGTAACTTCAAGGAAAGGTGGATCTTTAATGTTCCTAGGCTATCAATGAAGCCCAGAATTAGATCTGTGTATGGGGAAATCTGTGCTCTGACTATGAATCACTATGGCTACTTCTGCACTGAGGGTTCCCAAATCACAGAAGCAGTTTCAGAGCCTAGGTGGTTTAAAAAATATATTTTTATCACCAACAGTGAATGAACATCACTGTAAACTCTTAGCTGCATCTGTCTTCAGTTACAATCTCTATACAGGCAGAAGTGCTGAAGATGTTTATATCTTTTCCATCTTAGTCTGGGTTTCATTGGATTTTATTGTAACAAATGAAATGATTGAAAAAAGGAACTGGTTATTAACATGCACAAGGAAAAAGAACACCAAACCCTCATCATATGAAAAAATAAAGGAGGGTGGCCAGGCACTGAACAGGCTTCCCAGGGCAGTGATCACAGTCCCAGGTCTGATAGACTTCAGGAAGAATTTGGACATATGTGGGTCTTGGGATGTCCTGTACAGGGCCAGGAGTTGGATTTGTTGATCCTTGTGGGTGCCCTCCAACTCGGGTTATTCTATGATTATAAGAGGCATCATCAGAGGGTAGGAAGTGCAAGTGCAAAGATATATCCCTGGTCCTTTCAAAAAGCAACCTATTCCTGGCGGACCAGCAGAGCATGACACGGCTCATGAAAGACACTTGGTGTCTCAGTTTGCTTTTGGTGTTTTTTAATGAGTGACTGCAGAACTCTCCACAAAGAGAGGCAGACCTAGGGCTGTGCAAACCCTCTATCCAATCTTCAGCTTGGCATTTCAGCTGTGTGTACAGGGGCGACATCTTCAGCAGGAGAAATGGCTCCATCTAAAGTCACACCTCACCTGGGACAATATCTTTTTAAAATCCCACTGCAGTTACTGTACCCCTGGGGCACAGTGGAACCAGTTTCACTTAAGTTGTCAGCAACAGGAGTTTCTGCAAGAGGCCTTTCAGGATGGAAAGGCCCAGAGAAGAAGGGAGGTGGTGATGTGTTAGACAGCTCAGCAAGGTCAAAAACATGAAGAAACATTGGCCACACCTCTGGAAAGTAGCAGAAGTTGAGATAGTGGATTATAACTGCAATGATAATGTAAGCAAGTGTCTTAGTCACACAGCAGAAAATCAGAGTTTTGTCAGCTTGTGATCTTGTGATGGTTTGATGGTTCTCATTAGAAACCAAAATCCATTCCGCAAATGTAGCATCTTGACACAAGAGATGCACTGCCCAAGAATGTGATAAGTGTGTTTGAAATTGTCTCTATATTCTAGCAGTACTTCCTACCTAGCTATGATAAATACTTCCAGCCTGAACTTCATTTAACATTTTTACTTTTTTTTTCTGGAAATATGATAATAACTCTCTATTCTTCACTGCAGTCTGCCTGAGACAAGTATCTTAAAGTTAATGATTTCAGGGGGCAAAGTCAGATAAGATAACCACTGTTATACTAATTCCAGTTATACAAAAATATACTCAGGTTCTGGGATATGAGAATAGACTGTTGATTTCAGAAAGACTTGGGCGCCCCATTGAAATTGAGGCTATAAAATTGAATATATTGTTAACATGACTTTAGTTTGGATTCAGACTAAATTCCCTTTTGTTCTGTCATTGTTATAAATTTCATTCAGTAAAATCAGTCATGCAGCTATTGGTGGGTGAAGAAGAAAATCATATTTAAAAATGGAGGATTAAATTAGAAAAGCAAAAAGTTACATCAAGGCAGTGTAATAATGATATAATAATAATAATCCCTGCAAATAAATAAAAGCCAACTAGAAACAGAATTTTAAAGGATAATTGGAATTAAAATAAATAAATGTGTTTTGCTCTTATCTAATCTATCACTAGAACAGTAATGTGGTCTTTGAATTAAAACATGTAGTTGGATGAGAACAAATCCATCCTTACTGTGACTCCATTAACACCAAGTGTTACACTATGTGAGCTTTGACAGGAATATGCATGACTACCTGAGGCAGGAATATGAATTCAGTAATGGGCCAAATCCTGTCAATGACTCTTTTTCATTAGCTGGAGTTGGGTCTAGGCACCAGCAATTTTAGACCTGAAGGAGACTTGGAATAAATTGGTTATATTACTCCTGTGGAAATCTGAGGAACTGCGGTGTGATTAAGTAATATATTGCACAGAAAATAGGTTGCAAAGTTGTGAACTGATTCTAGATCAGGTACCTGTCACCTGCCTTCTTAAACACAGGAAAACCTGCCTGCTCAGGGTACTCAGGGTGGTTTCTCCCAGTCTCTGTTTGCCTTAGGTATTTAGATTGTTAATCCAATGGTGCCATGACTGTCCTTTGACATGTGTTTGTAGAGTGTGTGACACAAAACGCTCTGTCTTGGAGGGGCCTTCACATCTGCAGTGCAAATAGTGCTAATAACATTAGCACAATAATGCTACAAATAACGGCCTGAAAAGTGGTGGTGTAAATTTTTTCATTATGTGCAGGGATAGTGTATATGTTACAGAGGAAGATAAGCATTTGTGTCAGGCAAAGCAGGTGTTTGAACTGGGATTTTCAGAGCCTGGAAAGGTGGTGTCCCTGCAGTGCCAGGGCATGAAAAACCACACATAGTTTCTAAATACCTAACACATTCACCAGATGCTGCTACCTGCGAATCACGACCTCGTTTCCAGTATGAGATCTACGACAAAATCCCTATTTGGGATCTTGCCTCATCACCTTTTGGTGTCTCTGTTTCCTTAACCATAGGTCAGAAACAACCACACTTACTTGATGCAGTTGGAAAAAAAAAAAAAGGAAACTAATTTGGACCAGCTGTTTTGCAAATGACTACACAAATGTGGTTCTGTTAAGTACAAAATTTTATTAACAGGTAGGGGAAAAAAAGAACTTTTAATTTACCATCAAAGTACACCAATTTCTTTAAATCGCATTCAATTACTTCTTGATGGGTAAAGCTCCTTTTTTCCATCCCCATTCCTGGATTCTCATCCTTCCCATATCAAAATCCACTTGAATTCTTCTACTGTGGAGCTTTAAAAATAAGCTGGGGAGCCATAAAAACTATCCTTCTCCAGATTCCATAGGCAGCCTAATAGAAAACAATTAGCTTGAACAATAAAAACACAAAATAACATTTGAGACATAAATATTTTCATCAGGGATGTACCTCATCATTGTAAAGACTTGTGCAAGTCAGCAGACCTGAGTGTTTGTGGAACTTATTTTGCAGTCTCTTTACACCATCAAAGGACTGAAAGCATCTTGAGACACAAACTTTTTTGTAAGCTAAGGCAGGAAAGAAACAGGAGAGGGTTACTGACAACCCTCTGTTGTACTATTGTACCTTAGCTTCCACTATACACTCTTAATAAAACAAAAGGGAACCTTACGATAAAAATATCTCCCCGTTTTATAATGTAAAATACAAGCAATTTTATCAGCATTAACGCTGATTGGCTTCCATTAGCCTCTTGCCTTCTAATAAAATTTATGATACCTTTCAGAAGCACAATTTGATAGAAAGTGAAGTGATTACACCCTGCTTAGATATCTCTCCAGCATCTATTTCAACAATAATGCGGTAATTTTATGCATGAAATAGCACAATTGGCATAAATAGTTATAATACTGAGTGCTGTCTAAGGAACCTGGCTGCTGGAAAATTAGAAAGAGCTTCACACTTTTGAAACAGGTAATTAGGATTTCTCTCCATGCTCATAGGAGGCAGACTGGAGTTCCGTTTTATATTTCATGTTTCATTAAAATATATATGTTAAAAATAAATGTTGAATTTAAAGCTGCAGAGATTATGAAAATTAAAGGTACAGCACTTCTGCAGAAAGTAGACTAAAATAGGGCATTTTAACTTCTAATTTTGACTCTCCCAAGAGTTTTAACACTTTCTGACAGGTAAATCAGCCTTCCACTGTTTTCAAAGTGTTTAGTTCAGCAATAGCTGCATATGGCTGTGGTCAGCAAGATGGAGTTCTACTGATGTAGAGTTATATCCCTAAAACTAGTCACAATTTTAATTTTTGCCTGCTCAGAAAAGTGGATGCTTAATGATATAAGAGGCTTTTGCAAATTCCAGGGTTCCAGGGCATTTCTCCCTGACCTACCTTGGGTTTATCATTTTGTTGATCAAGGACTGTCTTTAATGTGCTTCACTTCCTATCCCAACCAGTGTCTCCCTTTTATTTTTTTTAAACTCCACGATTCCCTTATTTTCTTTGAATATAGTCAGAGTCAACACCTTAAACTAGATGTATTTTCAAAGAAATTCAGGCTTAAAACAATCAGGAAGACAATTTCAGGCAAGCGATTTATTTTGTAATTTTGGCAAACAACACATAGTTGCTTCAAGCTCTCCTGAAAGAGACAGAAGAGTTTCCCTGAGCCACAACAATGCACATTTTTTTACCTTAAAGTGCTGAAACGCATTCTGTTTCAAAATAACGATTTATGCTGAAATATTATCACTTTGCAAAGCAAACAAGCAGGGAAACATGCAAAAAAACCTACACAACCATACAAAAAGAAAGTCCCAAAACCCCAAATACTCAACCAATCCCCAAATGCAACAGAATGAAGACAAATAGTGAGTGCTTTGGTTAACTAAACCAAACCAAATTATATATTAAGTGTATAGTTTGACTCAAAATCACAGATTTACAGAACAGATTTGGCTCTAGAAGGGACCTTAAAACTCATCTTATTCAAATGGACAGGGCCATCGTCCACCAAACCATGCCCCATCCAATATGGCCTTGAACACTTTCCCAAATCCCTGTTTATTTCCTCATCTTGTCTCTGAAATTTAAATATTCTAGTGACTCTACTTGTGAAAATCTTTTCTAGCTCTACTTTGGCTGTTTTATTGGAACCTGGATAGCTACAACCCTAATGAAAAACAAGCAAATTAGGAATGACAGTGACTCAAATATCACTTAGGCCTGTAAAACCAAGGCCTATTCATCACGGTTCATAATCTCCCCTTTTGTGAAGGTGCAAGGTACATTTCAATAGAATGATTGTGAGGAAGTGTTTCTCAATTACGATTTTTTTTCCTTGTAGCCAAGGATGGCTTTTTACTCAGAAAAAAAATTCACTGAGGAAGAAAAATAACCCTTTATTGTAATAGGCAGAAAGTAAATACTCCCTAAAGAAACCATCAGCAAAAGGGAAACTTTATTATCATTTCCTTGTGGGCATTCAAAATCTAAAAAACCTGACTGAAATTAAGCATCTGTTGTACAAAAAAATAAAATCAATATATTTAAATTAATGATAAAACTGCCCCTCTTTTAATGAAGAGGGAATATCTCTTCTGCAAGCAGATGCAATCAAGAGGGCACTTACCAAAACTGTCTTTGGTCAGTGGAAACAGAAAGAAATTTATTGCCATAATATTAAACTTGAAGAAAAGGAAAATTTCTCTTTGTGTTTCTATGCACATACTTGACCATGGCCTGGAAAATAAATTACAGCAGTAAGAACCCCCCCAACTATGAAAATGAGAGCAACATTTCACAATGCTCAAGCAAAATCCAACGAAGTAATCTTGTTTTTAGTGCCTGAGATCTGAAAATGTGGTTATTATTGTTCTCTCGCCATTTATAGGAACCCTCACAGAAAGCAGGGAAGATAAGGTCTCAAATGTTAATATGAACAGCAACAAATAAATGACCTAGCTCTCAGAAAATAGCCAACTTTAAAATAATATGAGGGGAAAAGAATAAAACAAAATATTTATCTGTTTTTCATAATATAAGAGAATTTTATTGCTTTTCAAGTTGTGCTTTCTCCAAACTTCTGTATATTTTTGGCTGGTTCTTGTTGCTTATTTTTCTTTTCTAATGATTTTGTTTGTTTGAGGGGATTGTTATTTGTGGGTTTTTTTGCTTGTTATCTTGGGGTTTTTTGGTTTATTTTGTATTTTTTTTTTGTTTGTTTGTTTGTTTTTTTCTTAAACTTCTGTTGCCATCATGCATTGCTTCAGCACTGATTTCACCAGGTTGTGGTGGTACTTTAAATACTGGAGACTGGCACATAGCACATCTGTGCCTTGGTGTCTGCAGCTCAGCTTGTCTCAGGGAGACAAGGCTTTCTCCAGACATTGCAGGTTGTGCTCCAAACCCTCGCACTCTGTCCTGCTTGGGGCACAGCCAACTTCCACTTAATGCACGGTGCCCTTTGGTAATGTGCCATGGGGAGAGGCTCCAGAGAATAACGAGAACGATCTGAATAATTCCTGGGGAATAAATTATTCAAGAGGTTTGGCTTTTGTTCCCAAACCATTCCTGAATACTATGAATATGATAGTTATGCGTAAGTATTTACCAAATAGTTTATACAAACAAATCAAGGCCTATGGCTAGCTTGTGAATTATTCACTCCAGCTGCTCATTCTCTGTTCTTCTGTAAACTGTGCTGTGCCCCGAAATCACATGTTCCCTGATTGGGAACATATGATTTTTTCCCTGAAAAATTGCATCTCACTGCTCTCTCAGTGGATAACTGAACTCCCTGAATTACACATAATGAGCAGCAAGCAGCAAGTCTATGGCGCAGCCGTATACATTTTTGGGTGGCAAAACTGATTTATAAGGTTCATTCCCACTTCAGCTCCTGCCTCCTGTCTTTATCCTTCAATCACCAAAATTTATAATGCTTGCAGCTAATTTTGCAGTCACACAATTCCAAAAGTGTGCCTGTTAACTGCACCTACACCCAAAAGGTTTCAACAGTAGCACTTTGGGGCTAATGCTGGCAATTTCAGCATAGGAAGGAAACTGAGGCAGCTGTAACCTTGTAGCCCTGAAATATTGTACTCTGACAGCTATCTTGTTATTACCACTCTTGTTAGTGAAAATTTGTACTATTTGTACTATTTGTGTGAGTCCAATTAGATTCAGACTAGAGACTTTTTCAGCTCCATCAGAAACCAAAATTCCACTAAAAAGGTAGAAATATCCAGCCATGAGTATTGGACAAAGGGAACTAGGACTATCCTTTTTATTGTCCCTCATCAACCTAAACTGATTATGAAGTGCATCTTCCAGACATTGATAGATTATGGCAAATGTTGATTGTGAAAATGCGTTACTCTCAGAATCATTTTTATGGGCAAACAGTAAACATGTCTTAAATATAAAGCCAAGAGTTTATTGTTAGCATAATAAAATCTTAGTTGCTTAATCATTATCAGCCCTCATCTAATTAGTGTGGAAAAAGAGAGAACACTTCTATGCAGGAGAAGTTTCAGGACTAATAATTCTGTGCTTGAGACTGTCATACACACAGCTGAATTTCTGTCACTTTGTCTGGTGTTATGCTCACACATCTCCCTCTCTGCTGGGTCTGAAGGTGAGTGGTTTCATCCTGGTAGTGTGTGTGGCAAGGGTTATGCTGAGTTGTCAGCATCTAAAGCTTTTCCCAGGAGGAGCATGATGGTGGTGATTGTGGTGTCTTCTTTTTGACTTTAAGATCCACTTGTGGTCACTTTTTTGTGCTCCTGAGCACAACTGTACACCATATTCTTTTTTTAGTTGGACTGCATCTCTACATCCAAATGTACCAGACACAATACCTTCCTCATGTCTTAGACATGATTTCTTCTTCTACCCCTAAACCTGGTTTCATCCAGCTCTAGGTCCATTTTTTTTCCCCAAGTGACTCTGAGTGAGTTATTCATAGCCATGCAGTCGCCAGTGCCAGTCACATCTCTTATCACCCCACTCTTCCACATCCCATGTCCCCACATCTTAAGACCTCTCTTGTCTTACCAGGGCTGCGTTTCTCTATATCACATTGAATTAGAGTTATAAAACCATGGTGGTAGCATAAAAAGATAAACAGAAATAAAACAAATTAGCCATAGCCATCTGGTCATTAGAAAAATTGCAGTTTCAGCTAAACCAAGCAAAACAAAGCTGCAGGGGGGTCAAGAAAAGTTCAAACAGAATAAAGGAGTATCTGAGGCCTTGCAAACTCAACACAAAACTGAGAGACTGCTACTAGCAATATGTTATTATAGGGCTATGGGGATAGCAGTAGATTCCACCAGCTGGGAAAAGAGAAGGCTGGTATTATCTGTGGTAAGAGGGGGGGAGGTTTTAGGGAGGAAGGATTTTAGGGAGGTTTTGTTGCTATGATTCCTTTTTTGCTGTTAAAGAAAAGTTTCTGCATGAACAGTGCCTGAATAATTTTGGGGCAGAAGTACTTCTGCTTCTCTAGTAGATACTAAAACTCTTGTGAATGGATGGATTATGTATTTATCTGACATCTCTGTGACATGAACATCTGGACATTAAAGGTGAGTCTGTTAGGCTGGTCCATTAAGAAGTCTGTGGGGACTTTCAATCCCCACATCTGCATTTGCAGGCCTAGAGAAATTAAATGGTGACTTTCTTCCTAAAAGGTACATGTTGGAAGAGAAGAAAGTGGTATTATAAAAATTGTTTCCTCCTTTACCTGCTCAAGGTACAAAACCACAAAGCCCAGAAAGCCAGAAGGAAAAAATAACAGGATGTTTTTGTCCCAGACAAGAGGGCACTCAGCAGGAAGTGATAAGACTCTCTCATCTGTGTAGCTTCAAATCACCCAAGGGGAAGAAACTCATCCTGCACACGTGAAAGCATAATTTATTAAATTAGTTTTCTGTAAACTTGAACAGAATAACTATTGTCATCACACCATGAATGAAAGAATAGCACTCCCTTAACAAATGCAGACTCTACAACTGATCTTTCTGTGATGGCTTCTTATGAAAGACTAGTCACAAATAAATCTTCCACCACATATTAGGAATCAAATCTTCAGAAGAACCAAGACCAGAGCTGGCAGAGGATGGTTCCTTCCTTAGATTTCCCTATTTAATTTTAAATTCTGGATCGAAACAAGTGGAAAACCATAAAACACGACCAGGAAAATTTAAACCCCAAAAATCACAATGCATCCTGTAGAGACTTGGGATTCCTGTACAGAGGAATTTCTTGTATAGACAGGACTCCACCCTCTGTTTCCCAGAGCACTGCAAATTTCCAGGGGCTTTCCTTAGGGGCAAGAGATAGAATTTGAATTCTGCATCTCATTCCTCTCCTCCCACCCAGCTTGGCTCTGGATCTCAGTGCTCTACAAAGAAAGGGTGCAGTCTCACATCGAGCTTCATCTTGCATTCACCCTGCCTCCTTTTTCTGTTGCAGTGGCACATGCCTCTTCCTCCAGCAGCTGGTGGGCTCATCTGGCGCAATGTGCGAACCGACTCTCTCTTTTGTTTTCCTCTTGCTTCCCCTAATAACTTTGCCAGCCTTTTCTGCACGCTGGCAATGAATTTCATAGAAATGCCTATCAGCACATAAATTAAGCAAACACT
Source organism: Chloebia gouldiae (assembly GCA_003676055.1). Taxonomy (NCBI): domain Eukaryota; kingdom Metazoa; phylum Chordata; class Aves; order Passeriformes; family Passeridae; genus Chloebia; species Chloebia gouldiae. The sequence goes on from QUSF01000029.1 coordinate 5,482,812, forward strand.
GGGGGTGTCCTGAAGAGCTTTGCAAAGTAATGTCTGAGATGCCAGCAGGATTGTGTCTGAGTTAGGCACAGTTTATTATACGCTCAACAATAGAGCTCATGCACAGCTCTGGATGAGGTAGCAGGAACCCAAGCAGGTTGTCGGCCATCTGAATTTTACTTGCTGAGTTATTTCCCCAGATAGAGTCTTCAGTCACAGCCTGGCAGCCGCCTCAAGCACTGCCAGAAAAGTCGCACCACTTTATTAGCATAACTAATGCCACTGAAGAGGATCTGCAGATATGGAAATCATTCTGCTTCATATGAAATTTCAACATGCCATCACTTAGCCTGTCCAGATAGCACCATTTATGAGAACAGCTACCTGGAGAGGCTGTCCTCTCATGTCTAGAAATGACAGGAATAATGAACTCTCACATTACCTCTTCTCTTCTTCTATATGCATTCACAACATCTAAGGGGACAAAGGAAAATCATATTTCTGGTACTCTTTTAGGATTAAAAACAAACAGCAAAAAATCAGGAGTTTGCTAAATGTAACAGAAAGATGACTGGTAAACTGCTTCAAAGAGATGAGAGAAAGGCTTTTAGGGAGAGGTGTCCCTGATATCCTGCTAGATCAGAGAAAAGATGAGAGGAGACTCCTAGCATAAATATAAAAGGAAGAGGACAGTAAAAGTTTTTTACATGTGGATTTGCAAGCCACATAAATTTTTCTGTATAAATTGTATTGCAACAGAAAATCAGAACTTCCTGTTCCTTATCTAGCCAGTGGACCCCTCAATCCACTGTGTTTGTCAGCAACAGCAGCCCAAACCAGATGTTTCCAGAGAAAGTTTAAAACTCTATGTATGTGCCTAATTGTGACAGATTGGGGTGTACCTGACCCTAGGTACTGATCAGTTTATGCCCTGAAGCATGAGAATACACAGCTCTTGTAATTTTTATCCCAGATAGCAAAATTGCAGATATTCTTTTTAATTTAAAAATGTGCTGAACTTCCCTCATTCAGCCTACATGTCCTTTATGCTCATGCCTTGGGCAGGCCATATCTGCATTTCCGTAGGGACATTGAATACCAGGAGACAAAAGAGGGAGAAAGAGGAAAAAAAATAGACAAATCAGTGGATGGGTTTGCAATAAGTCATGGCTCCAAAGCTCTCTTTTTGATAATAATTTTTTTCCCCAGTAGCGAGATGGTACTGAAATAGACAAGTATGCCATCACAAAATCCCAAGCACATAATAATGAGATTGGAGAGAGGTTGGTCTTAAATGACTTATTTTAAGGGAAACTATTTGACACTAGGGGTGCCTGGGGTTTGTCTCTCTCTGCAAACATGTGTGGCTGTAGGTCTGATTATATATCCCTGGGCTGCTCACTGGTGTTGGTCTGTAATTCCTCATGTATGGACTGTTTTTGTATACTCAGAAATGTACACCCACATGTACTGAAAGAAAACTGAGGAAATTCCCTTCTACTTTCAACTGTCTTTGCATCAATCTGTGGGACTTTCTGCCAGGTGATATTATGGGGTCAGGAGGAGAGGATTGGCAAGGGGGAATTGTTTGGAGGGAAGGAAAAGTCTGTGAGAGTTTGTTCTTGTCCAAAGAGAATTTAGGATTAAAGTAGTATTTGTTCTTCCCAGGTTGAATGTCCTGGTGATAGCTGGTGTTAAATGGCATGGAGTTAAATGCATTATAATTTTGATCTGCAACTGCAATTTCTACCCTCTGTATTGCAGACTCCTTTCAGCTGGTACAATGATTTTTTCCCATTTCCTCTCTGCAGCTGCTATTTATAATAATGTGTTTGCATACTCTGAGAGATCATCAGTGGGTGCTAGCACAGACCATCCTCACTCATTCCCATTAATGTCATTGCCACAGTTAAGCAATAAGACCTCGTGCAAACTACTGCTTTGAGCTCCTGCTTGTGGCTTCCAACGTTCTGTTGAGGATGCTTTGGAGTACCTAAATCACTGGTTTTCCTGATGGAAGATTTTCAGCTAAGAAGAATTAAAAGCTATGAAATTATATTATCCATTTCTTCTCCCATTCAGGGTTATTTATCATCCAGATTAATTTATCCCACACCCCCCAGTCTTGCATGCATTTTACAATACTTGTTGTATTTTACTCCTTCAAACACTTATTTTCTTCCCTCTTCTAAGAATTGCACTTTCTCTTTTGGAGTGTTCAGGTCAAGATTTTACAGACCATCTGTTTCTGAACTCCCAAACACCCATCTACTTCTAGCAAAGTTAGTGAGACATGTTCCATAACTCCAAAGATCTGATACTAACTATGATTAGAAAAAGCCTGTTAATATTTCCTGTTTGGAAATATTAACCTTTTACTGAAATGTTATTTTTATTTACATATTTTAAGCAAAATATCTCAGATAAGCTAAACTAATCCAAGCTTATGCAGTATTAAAGCCACAAAGGAAAGCATAGTATAATAGCAACCAATTCCAAGAAATAATTAATATCACCAGAAGAGTCAGCCTGACTAGACAGAGCAAAAGAAGTTGGATTTAAAAAGAAAATAGCTAGAAAAAAACTGCAGCAAGAGGAAATGGTATTATATATAGAATATCACTATTCTCAGTTATAATAAAAATCTGACTAAAGGGAAGACAAATCATGTGTGTGTACTTTATCTAATTTCCTTCTCCTCAACTGGGGAAGAGAGATAGGAGGTGCCAGAGGATGCCCAAGTGCTGGGACAGAGGTGGAGGAGGATCCTGCACCTTGTGCTGGGCACACTGACTTTTCCCCACCTGGGATAAGAGTGTGCTGGAAGTCAGGGATACAGCAAGGACTTTGTTATCTTCTTCTCTTTCCTTTTCTTCTGGAACAATCCTACCCTTGGCTGGGAGGCTGATTTAGCTGCATCCCCTTGTTAGTTCCTATGGGATCCTGCTGCTCCTCTGCAGACTGTCAGTCATGAAGTGCTTCAGACACTTATTGGCAGCTAAATCAGGAACTTGTTTCACCCTCATCTCTTCTCAGCTAGAGGAATGTAAAGACTGCCCGAGGGCTGCATTTCAAAAGGTAAATTCAAATGTGATGCAATCCCATTACAGGTTCCCTGTGCAACTTGGGGAGAGTTGAAAGCCATCACTTGGTAGGGAGGAGGAAATATGGATTCAGTGTCATGGGAGAAGACTCGCAGCTTGGTCATCACATCGTTTCTCTGAAAATATCCAAAGGCAACTGCAGAACATCAAGTGACTGATTATATTTCTGGTTCTGCTGTTCATGCAGTATTGTGACTTTGGTCAAGGCAGCAAAAGCTGGATGTCTTGCAGTGCCTATCTGGAAATTAGTTAAAAAAAAAAAACAACAAAGAGAAAACTAGTTGAAAACCTATGTCAGTGAAATATCCTTCATAAGAACAAAGATAATTTATTGTTATGATTATAATACTAAATTGAAACATTCCATGGAAGATAGGTGCATAATTGATAGTGATGACCTTCACAGCAAAGTAGAGACATGTTTCAAGCTAAGCAACTGGTCTATAGTTATTGATGATATGTTATTGAATTATTTATCACAGCCTGAATGAAGGAAATTATATTTGCTGTTGAAAACTACAGCAATGGAAATTCTTAAGGATAGCTGCTATGTTTCATATGCAGAGAGGATGTTGAAGCAAAATGTGTTGTATATAATTTCGGATGTGGGGGGAGGCTACCAGTTAGGCAAATTATTAAGCCTAGTAATTTAAAAAGAGAATGCTAGGGATAGATGAGAAAATAGGTGCATTAGCAAACCCTTACAACAGATGGCAAAGTGTTCTCAGATCCTCTAGTGGTAAAAAAATCCTATATATATAAACTTTCAAAGAATGTTTTATGTGATGATATCATCTAGAGTGCATTGACTCTGAGGACTCAGAAAACTATCTAGGGGACATTCAACTAAATTATTTAGCACAGGATGACAGGAAAGAATTAAAGAAAGAAATTTTCCCATTTAAAAGTTAAAGCAACAATCCACTCTGTATCCACTGTTAAAGCTCAGGGTCCAGATGGTTGCCCAATAGAATTTTTAGCAAACATTTGGAGAGATAATAAGGCCTGTAACAGTAGATAATTACTCACTTCTATATGGCTCAGTGCCCCCCTCATCTACATTTGTTTCTGTAGCAGTTTTTTTGCCAAAAAAAAAAAAGAAAAAAAAAAAGGATGCAGGCCCTCAGGTTTTTGGGCTTGGGATTTGGTTTTTTGGGTTTTTTTTTTGTTTGGTTGGTTTTTTATCTTAGTTTTCTGTTTTCTTCTTCCCTGTAATTTGTAATATTGTCTCTATCAATGCAGATGTCAAAATCCAGATGTTTGTCATCTTGCTATCCATGGGCCAATCTTGACAACTCTCAGAAAGGTGAATCTGCCTTTAATACAGTGAAATTTGGTACTTTTAGTAAAAATAAACTAAATATTATATACAGATTGTGACTTTAGATTATGTTTTTCTTTTTTTTTTTTAACTCATTCTGTCCACAGGAATAAACAGAATGTGCATGACAGACCAAGAGAAACTGGTAGTATAAATCCCTGCAGTAAACAGCAGCAATACACTGTATTTTAGACTAATATTTTGCAAATTGTCATACTTGAATAGAAATTGAAAGGGAAGGGCTAGACCAAACAGTTCAGACCAGAAATTATCTCCATCAATTAATGGGGAAAGATGAAGTTCAAGTCTGTTGTTCTAAACACTTAGGTGTAAAAGTCCTTGCCAGGTTATGGGAGTTGCTATACATTTGCAGCTAAAATTTATGCCTCAGTCTGGAAAAGCACTAATGTGAAATGTATGGGCTATGAACCAAAACCAATGTTACCATCAGCAAACTGAGTTGCAAAAGAGACAATGTTAAACTAAGTCTGTAGAGCTGTGGCAATGTCCTAGATTTTAATGTTTACTTGATGTTTTTTCCTCCAAAACCAAATGTGCATATCTGAAGTGTGAAGATGCCAATGTCTTTGAGAGGGTCAGGAGAAAGAAAGTAAATGGTTGGATTGTGCTGCTTTTCATTTTCTCATAACTGGATAGTGTTCATCTGGAGAGCCAATGGGTAGCCAACGTGAGTTTTAACATAGTTCAAGTAACAAACTTCAGGTGGGTGAACAGATTGGAGATGTGCTTTCCTTGAGCTTGGGCTGAGCAGAGCTCCAGGCTCAGATTCTCGGCTGCTGTAAACTGGCACCATTTCAATTAAATCAATGGTGCAGCACCAATTTGCAGCAGCTGATGGCCTGACCTCTTCATTCTCTCACCCTCTCATCTGCTAAGGAGTGAGATGGCCATTAGTCCAGTTGTTAGTGGATCATCTGGACAAGACAGTTGGAAGAGGATACTGTATAAATACATAAAATGAGAATTAGTAAAATTCAGGGCAGGGGAAAGACATCAGAACTAAAAAAAATAAAAAGAAAAGGTACAGCAGGCATCATTCAGAGGAAAGCTGAAGATAATAAAATAGTTCGGATTTACTTATATGCTTATACCACTTTAAAAGAAAAATCAAAAGCTCTATGAAGAATTAAACCACCAATGTTCTGAAGACTGAATGTTCTGAATACTGGCAAGTTAGCAAGAAATATAGAGGACTTCAATCTACTGTTTCACCTATAGAGAGGATAAATTCAATAAAATTCAATAATGAAAACTCTTTTTGTCTATTTTAATTTGAAACACAAATGAAAGCTCCATGTCATTTTTCCCTTGGTCTCTCTACCCTGGGCTGGATCTGAAGTGAGGATTTATGCTGAGCCCTCCTCCCAGTGCCTGCTCCACTAGGCAAGGTTGTGGGTGTCCATTATCCTGCTCATTTTCATCTAGCCCAGCAAAGTGGGCTTGTGGGACAGCTGTGCTGCAGAAATCTTCCCAGGCCCTCAGTACCCACTCTGAATGTCTGACTGACTTTTTTCAGATCATGTGCTTTTCACATTTGTCCACACAGGAAAACTCTCACCTCTCCTCTAAACACCTTTCAATTTCTATAATATCCCTTTTATCAGGGTGTGAATGATGCAGACAACTTTTCTTTTGACATAAAACCTGGGATTGTTTCTTTTTTCCTTTTCATGCCTTCACTCTTTCCCTGCTTTCAAGAAGCAAAAGACAGTCATAGCTCAGGATTGTTTCTGTACATAATTTCTCACCACTCTCAAGAGGTGAATTCCAACCTCCAGCTGGCACGTGGTGTTTAACCTGCATGATCAGCATGTGAAATTTTCAATCATTTTCTTCTTTCCACTGTACTTATCCCCACGGGGTTTCATTGGCTTTTCCTGTGAAGAGGAGCCATAACATCTCTGCAGTCTTTAAATTCCTTTTTAAAGCCCTTACTTGCTGTAACACCTTTGCAGAAAGCCTGTCAATGCATTAACAACAACAATAACCAGTAGTGTTCTGTTGTTCCCAGTATTCCTGAGGGGCTCTTTAGATTTTGCCTTTGCGTTGCCCAGTATTTCAGGGGCAAGGACCATTTTCATGTTCCATGCCTGAAAAGTGTCTGACACAGTAATATTGTTCTGTAATTAATGTGCTCAAGTCTTTCAGTAAAAGAATAATAATGAACATCTGAGCACTGCTGAACTTGTTCAAATCAGGTCTTTGCTTTCTATCAATATTGGATAAACTTGATATAGCTTGAGATGAAGCTCACAGACACGAATACAGTGTATGATCATGGAAATCATAAGGCTCCCCTACAGGAATAGAGGTAAAACTGACTGAGGTGTTGCACAACTGAAGTTATTGCTTGGACCCCTTTCATTAGTGAGCAAACTGAGGGAAGCAGTGATTTTCCTTGGTGTTTCAGTCCTGAGACTAGATAATCAGGGCAGATCCCCCTGGGGGATACAGCTCTAAATATACAATTCATTCACCATTTTCTTTTTCTTACTGAAAATCAGAGCATTGCAAATGACAACACAGAAAATATTTTTTTTCTGCACTGACTACAGCACTGGAAATTTTTATCATAATAAGGAATGTGAAGAATTATCTTGTTAACTCAATTCTGCATCTAAATCAAGCTAAATTCAGCCTATGTTTAAAGAAGAACAGGATTCATTGCACTTGTTAGGAATTTCACTAACCTAGAACTACAGTTAAACCACGAGCAATGCAGAAAAGTGATGAAGTTATTCTTATCTGACTGACTGCTGAGTCAAACCCCAGCACAGTGCTAGATAGCACTCTGACGCAGGAATTAAAATCTCTGGGACTAGACAAAGATTGGAGCTCTTGGTTTTAGACAGTTAATAACACTTTTCTCTCAAGAATTTGAAACATCAGCTATTTTAATTTGAGCACTTCAGGAAATATTCTTTCTGGGATGTGGGAGAGGTGACATCTCTGTGGACTCTGTTTCAGTTGAGCACAGGCTTTATACTGCTGCTCACACTGCACCTGAACTGCTGGGGAAAGGAGCAATACAGCATCATCAACTTTTAGGACTGACTGGTGATGGTGGTCCCTCCATGATGGAGATGATTTAACCCATTTCCCAGCATATCCTTTTGGAAGGTGGGGTAGAGTCACAGCAGTAGCAGTTTCAGCCTGGCAGAAAGATCTGTCTGCCAAAGAAAGACTGGACTATGGATCCAGCTATTCATTTTGAGTACAAGGTTTGTCCTGAATTCCAGTTCTCAAATGACAGAATTTCTGTATTTTCATGAAGGTGGGTAGACAAAAAGAAAAAGGGTTCATAATGGGTGATGTTTGTCTTCTGACCCACACCAAGAACATGTTTCTGATCCCCTCAATGGTCAGACATATAACCCAAAAGAGAGGATATCCTTATTTTTGTTCCTTTTTTAAAAAGTAGAAACATAAAAACCCACTTGGTCACTCAGAGATGGACCTTCAAGGGTGACAGTACTGTGACAATATGTGTCCTTTTGAAATGATGCTGTGTCTAGGTTACTGCCAAAGCTACTGTTGTGTTACTCTCTGAGCTATGCTGTGCTGGCTCTTGAGCGAGCTGCAGTCAGTGTCAGATATATTATACACGGTTTATACATACATAGGTCCAGCTATGTATGTTAAAGTTATTGTTATTTCTGCATTACCATAATGAACAGTTACTCTCTGGGTTGTTTTTTTTCCCCTTCTTCCTTAACAGCGGAGATTTTTTAGCATATATGACACACAATTTGGCAAAAGTCAAAGCAGGACAGCATTGCTGAGGCAAAGTGGTAGCAGTATGTGATGAGCCTAGGGCTACAGCCAGAAAGCAGCTGTCAGTGGACATCTAATAGATACACTGGAAGACAGAAAGCCCTCACAGTTACAAAAAGTGGCACATTCTTGAATAGAGTAACAAATAAAAATGGGCTGAAACTGTGAAGCTTTGTTCCCTAACACCCTGGCTTTTAACTCACAGGTTTCATCCAGTTCTTTTCCAAATCCTAATTGCTTCTTATTAGTAACATTGAATTTATATCTGTCTTCAGCAACATTTCCTTAGGCTATTATACTACATTTTCAGGTTTCTACCTGAAAAGAAGATGAAAGTTTGGATGGAATCTTCATATTCAAGGTCAAATTCTGTGCCAAAATGGATCTTTTTGAAGTGAGAAAAAGTTCTCAATCTTAACTATTAATTTTTTTTTTTAATATGCCTTATTCATAGATTTTAGCTGAGAGCTGAGGAAAAATAATCTGCATAGCTAGGTAAAAATGAATGCATACCTCGCTGTCAAGTTTATGGAAAATGTGAAGGGATCTATCCCTCTGAGCTTCACCTCTTGCAAATGCTGCACTGCTTCAAATTTTGATGTTGATCTAGCAGGTGGAAAGATAGAAGCACTGTGAGAACACACACGGTTTAATGAGCAGTCTTTTCTCTGCGAGGGGGACATTAGCATTTCTAATCCTGTGTAGTATCATGCCAGTTCCAAAGCTGTGTGTTCACAGGACGGCACAAAGTCAATTTACCCAAGCCAGTTATTTGGTTCAATAAATTTCCTTCTGACCATGACTGGAGATATGCTTATGCTTTGAAACATGAATCTTTTCTTGTCAGTGTGGGAAAGATAGGAGCAGTCAGTTTCAAAGCCAGGGGCTGGGTGTTCTGGAGATAGACATAGAGGAGCCCAGAGGCTGCACCTCAGTGTGTGCAGGAACAGCACCTGACCCCAACTCAACCCCAAGCACCTGGAAACACCACGAGAGAGAGTGGAGCTGCTGGTGTGTGGGAACAAAACATCCTCCGTCCTCTGTGGCAGTGTAGCTGGAAAATGTAAATATTTTTCTGGACTCTTGGAACATTCTCAAAGTACTAAACCTATAGTCCAGAGACATAGTACTATACCCATCTGCCAGAGACCAATATTTGCATGAAAATATACTACAGGTCAAGATGATACAATCTTCCTGTAAGCCAGATCCACAGCCTCTATACCCTTCCCTTTTTACTGGCTAGTCTATACTGAGCAGCCTTTCAGACTGTTTAGAAAGAATGGAAAATGTTCTGAAATGACAGTAATAAATGAAGCTTGTTGTCGTTATGTGCTATACAATAGTCAGCATATTTCCTAAAAAATTCTGCCTTCTGCAGTTGTTTTCAAGTGGAATGTGAGTTTTCTCAATTATGAGATAATTTTATTGAGATTCATTGTGTCCTTTATTATGAATTCTCTTTCCCATCAGTAACTATTTATATGTATTTCCTTTTCCCCAATGATGAAGAAGTTGTTGTTTGATTGCTTGAATTTCAACATTATGAGGTCAATGCCTTTGCTCTCCACTTATGAAAGCAGGTAGGAGAACACTTCCCTGTATATTATATCTAATGAGGTGAGCATGAAAAATATGCCTAGGGCTGCAGAAGGGCTCTCTATTAAAGCAGTTGTCATGAAATTCCTAGTAAAGAGAAAAATGAGAACAGTTGCCTTGATCAGAAGATGCAAAAAGATAACTTTTTCTTGTGACAGTGGAAAGGCCTCTCATTTTTCCAGGCCCTACAAACTAATGAGGAATCTCACATAAAGTCAACAAAAAAAGTTGCATGGATATTGCAGTGGGAAAGAATGGGCATGTACTGCCTCATTGAACAAAGGTGATCACCCAGATTATATCAGCACAGGACAGTTTCCCTTTCATCTGCTGCTCAGAAGAAGACATGTGCCCTGAAATATTAAATATGTGCAATCACTGTGGATGGAAATAAATGATACTTCTCATCTTTCTCTCTCTTCTGCCCCTAGTTATCTAGCAGCTCTCATAACTGGCATATGCTATGGCTCAATGACCTGGCTTCATTCTCAACTAAATCAGTACTAAAACAGTCAGAATGATAGATAGCAGCTTATCAATAATTGAGAAGAAAGGCTTAGAGATGTCCCATTATCTAAATAATTAATGCTGCACATGGGCTTTGTAATTCCTTAATAAAACTGACTGATTGATTTGCTTAATTAATTCCTTCTTTGACAGGCTTATTGCTTTTTCTGGAGACAAGGCTGGACAAAAAGTTAAAAAAAAGGCAAAAATAAAGAAAAAAAAGGCATTAAAAGGAAGACTCAAAATTCAGAAGGAAAAGAAAGATTTAAAATTTTTCATAAAGATTAACCCTCCACTGGAGAAGATAAGAAATGTTCAATGGTTAAATCTGCCTTGCATCCCAGACTGTCCTCAACCTTGTCTATCTCTTGTCAACTACAAAAAGGGCTCTAGAAATGGAAATATCAACAACAGAAAAAACTCCCAACATATTTTTTCCACCTCCTTTGCATTTCCCCTTGTTTCATATCCCTCTGCAACTGATCAAACATTATGATAAACCATAAAGTGTCCCATGACCACACCAGTAGTAAACTTGGCTGAGCCTTAAACACTTTTGAATAAATTGATCTGAATGAAATGTTCAAAGCCCTCTTCACTTCAACAGCAAAAATTGCTTTGAAAGTTGGCTGCTACTGCACTGCACTGCTCTGTCATAAATGAAATGTTTCCTCAAGTTGCAGGGTTTATATTGGGGGAAAAAAAAGTAACTGCTGTCTCAAAATCAGCAGGCATTGTCAGCTTGCTGTCTTTACATTTTTGCTTTATTGTATTAAACTTAAGATGCTCTGGAGCTCATGTTGTTATCTAGTGTGAACCTCCCCAAGTACCAGTGGGTTTACCCTTTCAGCATCTCCTAATGTGGGTAAAAACAACAAGAATGTGATAAAGGCAGCCCCTGGAACCTCCTGCTAAAGGTCATCTAAGCAGTTCCTACATGGTGAACACACCCAGAGTATGATTCAATTTATGTGTCTGAGCAACAGTTTTGATCCAGACACACACTGTCATGCCACTTAGAGTTTACAATTACTGTGTGGACCTGAACTAGGGATGAAGCAACTTTCTATTTCTAGAAAGCTCCTCTGTTTCTGGGAGCTCCTCTTTAACTTAGACAACACTAACCCAGACCTCAGTCAGCACCTGCTGATAAAATGCTATTTTGCATTCAAATATCTTGCACGGAAAATCTGTTTATTTAGAGTTGCCTTAGGGAGATTACCCCATTATCTTCCTCTTTATAGATAGGGGAAAGAAAACGCAGAGTGAACTGAACCTGCTGAAAAGTGAGCAAAGTTAACAGATTGTGTGTCCTGTATAGACTTGGAGGGCCAGCATGCCATACTGCATGAAGGCAGTTGGCAGGGAAAGTGTAGATTACTGTGCAGACATGTTTTCTGGTTTAATTTCTGTTATATGCTAATTCAGGAACCCTTACAGTATAGTGAAATCTGCAGTGCAGACATTCTTGTAGGTTGTAACTGTGGAGAAGAGATTATTATCATGCTCTTGACAAGTAAGGGAAAAGAAATGCGTGGACGAGATGACTCAGATCAGTATTCATCAATAATTGTGTAAAAAAAAAAAAAAGCAACAATTTGACTAAAAATTTTTTCCTGAATTTTTCAGAGGCTTTGGTTGGTTAGTTGAGGTTTTTTTTTGGGTTTTTTAGTCAGAAAAAAATTGTTAGGACACCTCAGCCTTTTCCTTGGAGTTTGACCTCTTTAGATGAAAGATGCTAGAAGAATGAAAAACACGAAAGTGGAGAAGGTTAATGAGATTTGTTGTTAAAAGTTAACACAAACTTTAATTACTTCAAGGTTAGTTGAGACAGGCAGCTTTAGGTTAAATGTACCTCTTTCTCAATCTGTTGAGAGTGAAGCAGAAGAAAATTGTATAGGCTGTTTGAGATGTAAGAGTTGTTCTGACCAAGGCTTTCAGGTATATGGAGTTTCAGGTTTGTCTTGTGTTGGCAGTGGTGAACCATTTTCTTTCACGACGATTTCACACAACAGTGAAAAAATTATTTTTTCCTGAGGACGAGGTCTGTATGCCCCAGTGTTTATATTTAATCAGTTATTCAACTCCTGTCTATATGTGGAGGATCTGAATCTCAAATGACACATTAAATTGAATGCACATTTGAGAGAAATAATTAGCAAAAGAAATGGCTTTCTTGAGACTCATGATGAGGTTTCCAGGGTCATCATAGGGGAGATTTTGACACAACCAAGACAACTAGTTTTCAGCAGTTCTTCAGCTACATAATCCACTATCCCTCTACTCAGCATTTCAAACCACAAAATCACTGAGACTTACAATTTCAGCATCTTTCAGAGCCAGTGTCTGACATCAGCATTACTCACTGCCTGACATGATCAAGCCAGTTATTTCCTTCTGCCTCATTTGTTCAGGATGGCAGCACCCCTAGAAAAAAGGATGGACTTTTTAAGCTAGAGAGTTCTCATGCAGAAGGTGGAGCCTGAAAATTTAACACTCCATTTAAATAAGATTGCTTCTCTATCCTGTTAAAAATGCTGTGCCAGGAGAACTGATGCATTATCTAAGTCACACGGTTTGAAAACAGCTACAGTGTCTTTTATTTATAGTAGATTATTTGCCAATATCATTTTCCCCCTGTGGACACAAGAGTATGATTGTAACAGGCCCAGGCACTACTGAGATATTCTGCTTCCTCATGCCCCTGTAGTAATCCTATATTGAAGCACAGGAAAGGACTTTGTCTTCCCAGGTTGGATTTCAAAGTCTAGCCCTAACATACTGAAAAATCCAAAATATTTCCAAATAGTTTCCACTTAGTTTTCAAGTGGAAAGTGAAAGCAGTGTTTAGCACTCAGAATAAGTTTGTAAGTAATGTAAGACAATAAACCAAATTTGAAATGTCAATCTAAATGGAAAACATAAGCTACTTGTACTGCATGTGCCCCATAGCGTTCCACCACAACAGCTTGTATGTGCAAAGTATTTTCCTTTTGATCTAAGATATTTTCTCAGAGCATGAAGATGTTCCAGATCTCTCTTCAAAAGTCTGGAACTGTTTGCTGTGGCCTCCATCTCAACTCCAGCTCAACTGTGGCAATGGACTTTGTCTTGTTCTTCTGGGTTATTTTTTGGCTCATGGTATTTGTTTATATAGGCACATATAAAATTGGGCTCCTTGCCAGTCTCACGGGAGGCTGCCCTTGGAAATTATCTAAAACAGTTGCTGTTGCCTGAAGAAGTTCATGCTGGAAGCCCAAGCACAGAGCAGAAATATTTCTGAAGCCATTTCTGATGTCCACACTCAAAGTCTCCAAAGGGACTGGCTTTGCTGGGTCAGACATATGTTCCATGACAAATGAGAGAGAAAAATCTACATTGTTTTCCTCAGGGCTTCCTATTCTTCCCATTTCACCTGAGATGCCTGGTTTTGCACTCCACTTTCTCCTCACTGCTTGTATTTTGGGACAAATGAGAATTTCTGCAGCACAACTCCTGTATATTTTATATTGCTGGAATGGACCGTGATGTCTCATGATGCTGTGTGTTTTGCCTAAAAAGCTGCACAAGCTGAGAAAAAAATTGGCAGTGCCTGTCAAGTAAGTTGTCGTCTCAAAGACACAGCCCTCAGCACAATATTTTGGGAGAAACTAGTCATCCATCTAGTCCACTGGTCTGATACTGCTTTCACTGAGCTGAATATGAATATGAAGCTGAATACCTGCTAGTGGAATTGCTATCATTAAGGGGGGAGAAAATAATGAACTCTAATTTTCAATTTACTGATTAGGATGTTTGTTTATGTTCTGCCTCTAAGGCATCTTGTAACAGCAAACTATCATATTTTAGTTCTCACAAAGCTCTGCAGTACGGAACAAAGATGAAGTGTTTACAATTTTTTCTTAATGAAAAAGAACATCATTACATTAACTTTCACTTTGATTGCATTGAAATCTTTATTTCAAATTAAAAACCAACCCTTTCATTTTAGTGTAGGCATGCCTATGCAAGTACATGAGTGTATCAGAATTTCACCATGACTTGTATATATACTTATATATACATATATATACTTACCCATATTCTCATGAGATGTATGTATATGTGATGATGTATTTTCATACTTCCCTCTCATCTTTCCCTCTTCTCTCTCATCATTCTTTTTTCTCAATGTTAATTAATGCAATGAAGACTAGGGATTCAAAAATGTTTATAATGCTAAAAGCTGAATTTTCCTAAGAATGTAGCCTTTATACTTGCCAAAATAATTAAAATTAAATCTTTCAAATTTTTTTAGAGGTGGAAAGAAATATACAAAATGAAAAAAAAATTGCGTTTTTTACGCCACCATTAGGCAACTTATAGCTGTATGTGACTAGAAATTGTTGCTTCTCTTTCTCTTACAGAAATTTGGTTTAGAGAAAAAATCTTGTTTCCCAGTTTTTCCATGTAGCAATATCTCGATTCTTTTTAGTACAGGGAAATAATCCTTCAGAATTTATAAATAATGTAAATATATAGACTTTCATTTCAGTGGTTTTCACTTATATACATATATATATATATATATATATATATATGGGAAATAATAATGCAGTTCAGTGATGCTAGAGATGTTATGGGTACCATGTATGAAACAAATGCTTGCTTAATTTTTCCTAGTATATAAACATGAGCTGAAAAATGTAAGATCATAGCAACTGCAAAGAGACTGATCCTAAGGAAATGGAACTGGGATTCTTGAGCTTTAGCTATGAGATAAGCTTTTGATCCCAAAGGAACAGCTGACTATGTTAGTGCATAGGGAAAATTTAACTTTGTGCAACAGAAACTAGTGTTGCACACAGTTACTTTAAAATGATTTGAAGGATTGAGAAATATGAGTTCTGCCTAAATCTTCTGTGGAGTTGAAGCAAATTGGGACTTAAAGAATAAGAAGCTGTACGAGAGGATAATGGACAAGTCATCTCCAATCCATGAGAAGGACATTCCCTTTCATACCTAGAGACACCACCTATAAGTAGATCCATGCATGCATAATTTTACTTAGTTATTAAAGATACAACATAATCAAATTGTGATCTGGAAAATGGTCAAATGTAGCATTTATGGATTTTTTTTTATTTAATAGCTAAAGCAGGTGCCTAATAATGATGAGAGTCTGAATATGTGCTTGTTGCACAAGATGACACCCTCTTGCATCAATAATCTTTAATGGACACATATCAGAAGATAACCAACATGAGGACAGTTCATAATGACCAGACATCTGTATATAAACAGTACTGAGATGATGCCCATTGCTAAGTTTACAAAACCAGAGACATCAGGACGAGCCTGTTTGATGAGCTTTGGACACATATGCAAACTTCTATATTTATCTGAACCCAACTCTTTAGTTTTCACCATTGCCAACAGGAGCATTGATCCATATCTTATTTCAAAGTGGAACCACAATAAACATTCAACTGAAAATTAATAAAGTTTGTTAAGCCATCAGTTGCTCTCCAGCAACACTGAAGAATTTCTGAACTGGCGTTTATTGAAATGCAAATCACTGATCCTAAGTCCCACAGCCTTCATAACTATCATTTAAAAGTTAATTGCACAGACCAAATCATCTCAGTGTTTGAGTATCTGCCAGTTGAGGGTTCTTTAACTTCTGGTGTTGATAAATTGCTCCAGTCCCTTCCTGTAACACTTTCTGTGCTGACTGCAGACAGTAAAGAGGAATTAACTGGTTTCAAGGGAATAAGTTTCCTTGTCTTACTGCATATGTTCACTCATAATATAAGGCATGGAGCAACAGAAAACCAACAGGTTGCACTGCTCATGACTTTTCCAATACTGAACTTCTTACGTTCAGCCGGAGGCAGTTATGGGTTTCCCTTGTGGTTAACTGTGGAAGAAAGCAGGTTCAGGACAGCTCAAATAAATTTCTCATTCCCTGTGTCACTTTAGAGGGCAGAAAACAGCCATAACATACTTTATTGCGGCCAGCCCTCCTCTCTACTTCCTGTCTTCTCCCCTTATACAAACCCCTCACTGTAAACTGAGATTGAGAGGGAGCTTAATCTCTTCATGTAAATTTTCACTGATTGGAAAGACCTACAAAAGAAATGGGACAATCCTTAGGCCTTTTACCTTTTTTGTCCTCTATGAGAAGAACAAAGGCAGTTTTATATGAGTTAAATATGAACCTGGTTTATAGATATCTTTTCCTACCTTAATCTGGCTGCTGACTGTACATTCTCCTAAATCTCAGTTTGCTAGTTGGAAGCCTCTCCTTGTGCCTTTGGGAAATACCTTTCATCTTAACTCCTCTAGTTTTATTCCATTTAATGTTTCTCCTCTTGACTTGCAAACATCCTCGTGGCAGATGAGTGAAGGAAGTGTCATGTTAAGCTAAATGATTCCACTGCAGCACTAAAAACACAGCCCATTACAGGAGAGGCCAAAAGCCCCGCAGGGAATCCTGAGACTAGGACTCTGTAGAGTCCATGTATTGATTGCTTTCTCCTAACTTATTGAACAAAGAATATATTATATTATGACTCTGGCAAATAGAATGTCCATTAATGTTCAGGGTCTCTGCATGGATTATATTTTAGGTCTCTTTAAGGACTGTAAAACTCTGAAAACACAGTGCATTTCTAGCTGATTTGGAGTTGTAATATTTTTTGTTTAGGTTTGTTTCATTTAGTTTTTTGGGGTTTTTTTAATAGTTTTCTACAAGAAGTAAAAGCTCTAATAAGACACATCATGCAGTGACTAATTATTTTGAGCAAACATACCATCAGAGTCTAACTATAATCCAAGTTGGCTGGGCTTACATTTTATGTTTTTCTTTACTTCACATATAAGTTGCTAGCTAAAAGCAAATAAAATGTTATCACCCTTATCATTGCCATCATTAGGAGTTTTGCTTATTGTTTACATCTATGGGCTCTATTTTCACATTGCAGTTCTACTACAGCAAAGGTACAATAGGGAAAAATAGGCAGTCCTGCCTCAAATAGTTTAGATAATTAATTTAATGGGTAGCAGCCTGACAGGCAAATACAAGAAAATTACAAGATAACATTTATGGAACAAGATTGCTGTTATAGCCTCCAAGTAAAGATTCAATTCAGTTTTCAGTAAAAGCTGTAATGAAATGTATTCATTTCTTTTGTTAAAAGCATAATCAAACTTAAATCTAAATTTTCAAATGGGCTACTAATTTTGACTATTTTTATTTCCAAGTAAAGCTCATTTAAATGAGCCCACTTTTCAGCCCATGGGAATACAGGTTATGTATCAAATTAGATATTTTGAATTGCTAATAATTTTTCAAAATTCAGGCCATACTTGTTAATGAAAATCAAATCACTTAATTTTAAAAGGAAAATTTAACTATCTGGAAAGTTTTAAGTGAGCCTTCTAAAGAGTTTGAATGAGTTGAAAATTATTCCTTTGGGATATTTTATGGATAACTCAATCTCTTTCCTGCCTTTCTCATAAATGAGTTTACCTTAACATTGGTCATTTTGGGTGTATATCAGATGTTAGAGTTGCTGTATGTTGCAGCTTAATAAAGTAACAGCAACAATTACAATGAAACTTGAATCCAAGCTAGTTTATTATAATTTTCTTTTTTTTTTTTTAAATCTAATTTATGCTAGAAATGTTAATGAAAACATTTACCTGGAAATAAAACCAGTCAAAATTAGTAGCCCCTTTTGCAGCATGCAGACAGTTCTGCTTAAACTTTGATCCCCCAAATGGAGAATTTTCATTCCTGGTTTAAATAGCAAGTGAAGGGTTTGCCACTTCTCAAGAGTAACAAATCACTCAAAATCCAGTATATAAGTCAGACCCCCTTCACAGTTCACTCTTCATTTTGAGAATCTGATAGATTTCATCCAAATGTGGAGGTTTTTTTTTCTCCTCAGCCTGCTCTGTGCTAGTCTCAGTCTCCTTTTAACCTTCTCCTGTCCTGCACAGAACTGCTGTCCTGTTCCCTTGGTCTCTCCACTGAGTGCAGCCAATCCCTAAAATTTAATTCCTAGTGATGCAAGATGGACATTTAAGGAGTTGTCTTACAACGCGGGAATTCAGAACCATTAAGGGATCATCAAGCACAATTGTTAACCTCACATTACCACTCCATCAACAAACCATGTCCCTAAGCATGAAGTAAGTCTTTGCCTTTATGTGTTGATTCTTTTTTTTTTTCCTCAGAGAAACAAAACAAAATAAAACAAAATAAAGAAAAGCAAAACTATACAGACTTATGGTACCTAATGGGCAATTTTCTAACATGAAACCAAAGAGTCAGCCACACATAGCTTTGAGAGCTAAACAAGTTCTCTGCTAAAGTGGGTCGAGATTTCTTTATTGACAGTAGTTAGTGGCCTTTGTTCCTTCCTTCTTTTGAAACACCCCATAAAGCATCCAGTTGTATCCAGAAAGCATTGCACCTGGTTTCAATTCAGTAAATTGTTTCTGTCAGTGCTTTTTCTTGCTTTCCAGAGTCTTGTGCTGGGCTTCAGCCATGTGCAGAAAAGATGTGACATGATTGCAGTGGCTTTTTGATTTTTCTTTCCTGGTCTGTTGGTCAGTACAGTACTAATGGACACTGGTGCAAGGAAAAGGATGACAAATCTCAGGCTCTGTTGACCAGGCAGAATTGTGTCACCCATACAGACAACCTGTGGCTTGATATAAGACATTTAATCTCCGTGTAGTTAAACTCCATCTGTAAAATTGATGTTAGGACACTGCTATGGCAGGAGCTGTTGAGAGAGGGAAAGGGTGTATAATTAATAGATGACTAAAGGCTGGATGGCAAAATTCATTTGATAGTGGGGAGGTTCATAATGAATTTCTAACCTGGGGGACAAACATCAGTGGTACTTCATTACTTCAGTACTGGGATGAAGAAAGCAGCTGGGAAGGAAGTGTAAACTGGGAGAAAAGAGGGAAGTGGAGAATCATCTTTTTCAGTGCACTGAAGGGAAGTGGCCACACTCTGCAGGTAAGGGGACTCAAATACTTAAAGGCAGTTTAATCTATTTTTTTTACATTTCTCTCAGGATTCTTGCTATTACATATAGTAAAATCTGTGTTACCCAATTCTTTTATCCTCCCTTTCTGGTTATTTGCACTAAAAA
This sequence comes from Chloebia gouldiae, assembly GCA_003676055.1. Classification (NCBI taxonomy): domain Eukaryota; kingdom Metazoa; phylum Chordata; class Aves; order Passeriformes; family Passeridae; genus Chloebia; species Chloebia gouldiae. The sequence continues at coordinate 5,502,272 of QUSF01000029.1, forward strand.
CTTCATATGACCTCTTTTCAGGAAGCTTACGTAGGTGTCCCTAAACTGTGGGTCCAAAGAGTCTCTCCTGTTCAGTCTTTTCCTTTTGTAATTGTCTCTAGTTTAGAGGACCCCTAATAATGAATTTATTTACTTTCCCTTGCAAAGGTTTCTATAATCTTTGTATAATTTAATCTTTTTTTGGTCTTGGGACTTACAGGTTAAGGCAACTTTCTCAGCTCTCTGATTCAGAACTAAAAGAATGTTATTTCTAAGCATACGTAATGCTCTCTGTCATCCTGTAAACAATAAACTTTGAAAAATAGAATGGCAACCTGCGTTAAATTAATTTGATAGCTACCATATGATTGCTAAAAGAACATGGTAAAAAAATTAATCTCTACTTAGAAAAAAAATTAAAAACTACAAACTGAAGAAAATTGTCCACTACTATTTCATATGCAAGAACAGGTCAGTTGCAAGCAGCACTAGGTTAATCAAAGCATTTATTTGAAGTAGGCCATGTTTAATACAGCTTAAATTTACAACTCACATGGATGGTCTCTGTCTTCTGTCTCTTTAGTTGCCATTTGAAAAATAGGTAGGGTATTTTTTTAAAACAAAAAATTCTGAAGTGTGTGTCAGATGAATACACATATTTTCAGCAAAGGTTCTGCTCTCTCCAAATAGGGCTATCTGCTAGATACCAGAAAAATCCCATGAGGGAAAAAAAAAAAAAAAAAAAAAAAAAAGAAAAATTAGCATTTCAGGTTAGCAGAACCTAACCTATTTACCCAGAGAAAACAGAGATTTTTCAGCCCCCAGTCTTGCATATTTTATAGGCTTTTCTAATTTTAGTATTCTCCTTTGTAAAATAGATATTTTTCTGAGTGGTACAATCCTGAAGGCTTGAGGAAGATGTACACCTAGGCAGACACATGGGCACAGCCCTGGAGATATTAGTGACAAATGTCATTCCCCAGCTTTTTTTTTTTTTTTTAAACAACTTTTTTTGAATCTTTGGTAGATTTTTTAGTCACTCTCAAAAACTGGATTGCACATAGAAGCATATAGATATTTCCTCCTTGAAGCCACGGAAGAGAGAGGATGGTGAATTTTCATCCCCAGGTCTCAGGTATATGAAGTTCTGGTTCATCCCCTGGCAGAACACAAACATTATACAGGGGTTATATTATGTAAAATCGATGGTTCTAACTAAACCAGCATTAGTTCTATGGAATTCAATAACACTCCAAACATTCCAAAATGGCCTTTTTTGGCTATTTTTCATGTTAACGTCTGTAGGAAGTAATTACCCACATCATTACTGAATGTTTTAAAGACATCACTTCAGGAGGATAAAGCAACTTTTTCAAGTTATTCCTCTACTGAAATGAGAAAATGGAATAGTTCTAGGCAAAAAAAAAATGTATTGTAAGGGGAATGAGGAAGGATATCAGCAAGATAATTTAGTAGATAGTATAATGGTAGCAGTATTATATCTTTTCCTTTTGATAACTTTTTAATTGAAAGATTGGACTAACTCCTGTTATTAATCCCAGTCTTCTCCTATCCAGTTTTCCACGTGATGCACTCTCATAGTCAGCATTGTTGAGAACCTTTTATCAGCCCTGTTTTATATGTTTGTTCTTATTGTATTTGTGTTATTGTGGAAACTCCACAGATTTCCACACTGATCTTTTGTCCTTTCAAAAATACTACCTTACTCACAATTTTTTATCTTAATTCAAATATGTGAATGGAAGAAAACAACTGCAAGTGGTTGTAGTATAAGTTAAAACTGCTAAATAAATTATACAGAAAAATTAAAAGCTGTAAGTATGCAGTATAATGCATATTTTATTATTTCCTCCTTACAATGTTGTTTAAAAATACATAACTTCTTGATGTATGTATATTTCCTTGAGGAAGGTGCTCTGTAGCTCTGAGGCAGGATAAGTAGCATGTGATGTGGCAGCTGTAATGTAACAGCATATTTTCCCATAAAAAGTAGAGTAAATGGGCACATAAATTCCATATAAACTGTCAGCATGTCAGCTATGCTAACACTGGGTAAGGTACTGCCCTTGAGCCTCACAAACCTATGCACCATCATTTTTCAAACAATTCTCTCCAAGAAGTGGTACTGCTGCTGTGGAACCAATGCTCTGACCATCCTTCCTTTGGCCAGTTCAGCTGATTTTCATTCCTATGCAAGACACAAAAAGGGATGAAACCCAGCCTTTGTCTGCTGCACGTGATGTTTTCTCTGGTGTCTGAAACTCTGCAGGGAATTTAACTACATTTTCTGATAGATTATCCCAGTCCAGGTTTCATCTCATATGGCTTCAGGTCAGCAGAGCTCTGCATTTGAGCAAGGCACCTCAGGCTCTGCAGGCACTCGTGGCAGTCAGCTGGGGTGCTGAGCTCTTTTAGGGAGCAATTCATTTCATCTACTTTAGCTGTGTACTTTAGCTGACATGCATCATACCTCGAAAGAGCCTAGGGAATTCAACAGACACCAACACCTGCATTATGAGTGTCCCAGCTAGAAGGCATAAATCAACTCCTGAATATCCCCAGACCTCTAAAATAAAATAAAAATGTTCTGCTAATTTTTTTTTCCTGTTTTGATGTGTATTTGACTACCCTACATCTTTGGAAGGACATATGTAAGATCAAAGTACCTCATACACTTGGCCCATCTTAGTAGCCCCTGTTGAGTTACCTACCTCATATTTCTTGTTTATGAAAAGGAAATATACAGACTGCTTGTGTCTCCCCATATAGAGTGAACTGTGGAATAGAGAAAAGCTGTATAAAGAAGGAATTATGATACAATTTTGATGAACTTCATGCAACATTCAAATGCACTTTTATTCCAAATACCACACACATGTCAGGAAAAGGACACAACCATGCATAAGTTGGAAAATTTCTAGGCCAAAAAGTTTCTAATTGTCTTTTATCAAGTTCACTGTTTGTACTACTTGTTTTAAAAACTATTCATAAGATAAGGGGGAAAATCTTGTTGAATATTTTGCAGTAAAAATTTCTGCATACTAAAAATTCTTTCTTGAATGAAACATAATTTATGGATAAAGAAAGAAGACAGGAAGAAGAATCCCTTTCACAAATTTGAAAAGGCCTTTTTTTCCTTCATACTTCTCAAAAGTATTTTAGGACAGGAAAGACATTACCCAGAAAACTTACATAAGTGTATTTCCTGATCACCTTAGATTAACTTCACATGTTCTGGACTGTGACACAATGGTCATCAAAGACGAGCAATGTCAGCTTGAAGCAGTTAAAATTGTTGCATCAACAAAGAAAATGAAACTCTCCCACAGTCACCCTTCCTCTTCAAGGTCAAGCGTTCTCTGCCGACCTCTTGAAACATGCACACAACTAAATTATACAGGCATATCATTGTTATCATAAATACATTATGTACACCTATTTTCATAGTTAATGTAAGAGGGTCAGAGAAAATTTTTACTTGATAAGGTGGGTCAGTAACCTGAAAATGTTGAAGAACACTGTTTTAGATAGATGGACAAGGAAAGTCTTTATGACCTGATTTCCATGAACTTTAGCTGAGTTTCAAGTACTGAGGAGGTATTTTAGTCTACAGTAGAAAGCAAGGCAATCTGAAGATGTTTCCTAGGTTGTTGTCAATGAGCCACTCAGCATTTCTCCATGTCATGTTTTCCATGTGATTCAGGTGTCCAAAAGTATTTCACTTGTAATTTGAATCCTTCGAGTAAGCATTAGGAATTCCTATTATCAACTAATGAAGCAACATTAGTCTGAAGGTTTAATAAAATCAAGAAAATTCATCTGATGCCTTGACTATAAAGAATCTTTCTGAATTCATTTAGCTGAAGTAAAGAGCAAAGGAGATGATTTGTCTCTGAGTTAGATACATTCTGCTTGTTCATTTTAAATGGTTTATTGTGCAACAGATCTGGTCTTTGATAAAGGATTTTGGGGCATTTTGCAATGAAATAAAGTAATGCACTAAGGAAAAGGAAGAAAAAATCAGAGTGAAAGTCTACAATTTTAATACATCTAGTCTACTTGTTAATAATTATTTGAGTAAGTGTCGTTATTATAATTATCTCTCACTTTTAAAAGTACTTTAACTTATATTTCATTATGTTAAGAGATTTATCTTAGTTTTTGTTAGTTTTTAAGTTTTGTTTTGCTTGTTCTTTTTTTGGGTTTTGTTTTCCATTTGAAACCTCCTAGATTCCTAGCTACACACTAACATTTGAATACTGAAATCTCTTGTCAACTTGTTTTCTAATATCAAAAAACATAAAAGGGAAAAGTGGTGTTTATTGACTCCAAAATATAAATGTGGAGTTATGTGATATTCACATTCAAAAACTCACATTTCAGGCCCTCATGATCATGTTCTGAATAGCAAACCAGAGTTATAACCAGAGAGCTGGCCTATGGAAATCATGAGAATGAAAGGTAAATATATTGGTTATATTTAATTGCACTTTCTAGGCATCCAAGAAATCATTATACACATACAATTATACTAGCTAAAAAACAGAGAGAATCACTGTTATGACAAAAAAGTAGCAGTCACTTGTGATACCCTTACCAGGATTGAGCTGCGGTGAAATTTATCTGATGCTCTGGCAAAGGTTGGTTTGATCTCACACCCTCCAAATGGATCTACTAAAAGATAAAGAAATTCTGACAGCTGGCTAGACTGCCAGTAAACTTTAACCATCTCATGCTCTTAGGTGGCTTGAATAGTAGCCTTCAAGAGAATTCTTTAATCTGTTTGCAGGTTGATTTTTGCATTTTATGAAGTGCATACAGACAGTAAGAAAGGCAATAACAAAAAAAAAAGAAAGAATAATATATTGTCATAAAAGTTTGTATTTGGTATTTTTTTTTCTTAAAGATGAGGAGATTTCATTTTAGGATGTGTTTTAAGACTTATGCAAACTTTGGATCAATGTATATATGCTCTTTCTATAGTGAAGCCTCAAGCTGTGATCCCATCAGATCTCCTGGGGCACTTCCAGCTGTGATCCTGTCAGACCCCGTAAGCTAAATATGTTGGGCCAACTCAAGCTGTGGTGCTGTCAGATTTCATCAGCTAAGCAGGTTTGGGATGAGTCAGTGCTTGAACAGGAGACTTGCAATGAACAGGTTGGTTTCAAAGGACATTGTGGCGCTGGTAACTCCACAAATGTGGGAGATGTTCGCTGTTCCTTCATTGACCTCAGGCAGAAACTCTACACTCCCAATGCTTCTCAAAGAAGTATACCTCTGCTGGTATATAATACCTCTGCTGAAAGACAGTGCTTAGGAAAAGTGGGGGATGAAATTGAGGTACTTCACCAAATTCCACCATAAACAATCAGACTGGAAAAGATATTTGCTTTTTTTTTTTGTGCCAATAATATGTGTTTCCCAGAAAGAAATCATGAATAGAAACATATGACTGGAATGGGTGAGTGTGGTCCAAATCTTTTTTGGGTAACTATGTGCATGCTGTTTTCACTTTGGAAACTGCACCATCACCCGTGCTGACAAGAATTTGCAAAACTTCTGCAGATGCAAAAAGAGGAAACAAGTACTTTCTTTACATTTCTCAGGTAGTTCCCACTGCAGTAAGACCTCTGAAGGACCAGTTTTCCTTCTCCCTAACAAGAAAACTGCATGTTCTGCTGGTGACATTTTTCCTAGAGAAGCCTTCAGAAGCTTCTTTAAAGTTCATGTTGTTATTAAACCAATGCAGTGAAGAAAACTAAATAGGTGAGATTTATGAGGTTTCAGGTGTAAAATACCTTTCTTAATTTATTTTGTAATTTATTGTCCCTCATTTCATTGTGAAACTTAAACAAAAGGACAAAGAAGGTTGTGAAAAAAAATTTTAAAAAATCATTTCTGGAAGAAAAGGAAATTATGTTTTGAAATTGTATCCATTTTTCAGGGTTGATATTGGATTTTTGTGTGTGTGTGTGTTTGTGGCCTTTTCAATAGATGTTTCTAACAAAATAATTTCTCTATTAAATAATTTTCATCACAAGAAGTCACATTTTTTTGTTATATGGTTAACTTCATTACATAGATAAGGCAAAAGCTGCATCATAAAAATGAACTTGATAAAAAGAAGTACACAATTTCAAAGAAAACATTAATTAAAATAAAACACTACAACAATAGTGATGTAAAAATTTTCACTACACATTTCTTTTGTGAAGTAAAATAAAAGGTATTTTTAATGAGTAAAACAGATGTTACGGAATATATTCTGAGCAGTTTTTAGGAAGAAGATCTTGTGCTGAAATAATCCATCTCCATAATGAGAGGTTCACTAAAAGACAGGAATCCCCTTTCTGCAGAATAAATCTTGAGAGATCCTGTTGTCTTGGTATAGTAAAAGGAAAAGATCTCTAAAGACGTACAAAGTGTGCATTCAGTCAGCTCCTTGTTCCTTTGCTTGTAATGAATTGTGGGACAGAATATGGGGTTTTTTTTCAGTCCTTTTCAGGAAGACTTGTCCTGGTTTAAAACTTACAACTATTGTGGGTGATGGTCAGTTGATCATACACGTCAGAGTAACTTAAAAAATAACCTTTGGGCTCATGGGGATGAGATTCACCTCACCATACCAGGCCAGCAAGGTCTAGCAAAGTGAAAATCTGCAGTAAGCTGGGACTCCTCTCAGAGTCAGAGGACGGGAAGAGGAAATCTGGAAATCACTTTTCTGGGCATCTTTTGACAGATGCACACTAAAACTTTTGCTTTCTTTCTGTTGGCTTGAAAGGGAGAACTGGGGACTGATAGGGGTATCCATGCAGATATCTCTACTAGTCAGATAAATGCCCATGTTTTCCCACAAAAATGTACACACGGGATTGGACTAACTTTTCATTTGACTAAACCCACGAGCTGTTATTTCTCCTCAACACAAGAACTTGGCTTCGTCCCTTGACATGGATTAATCAACAGAGAGAAAGCACACCTTATTTGCAGCAAAATATCTGAGATGTGGTTTTAAAGCATTAAGTCCTGACCACTTTGCTTCTCCTCCCAACTCCCTGTAAGCTTAAAGAGAGCCACCTTTACAATTCAGATGGTCTCAGTCACCATCCAGGTTAGAATGAAAAAATGTGGACTACATCCTGGCTGTGCCTCAAGATGCCTGCACATTCAGACTGCTCCTACCACCGCAGTGAGACTTGTTTCATCTTCTCATTGTCATCCTGACAGTCACACAGAGTAGAAACTGCTGGGTCATTTATCAGTGTCTGGGTTTCTTTTACTTTGACGTGATTGCTAGGTTGGGGCATGGTTACTCAGGAGCATGAAAGGTCATTATGGCAGTCCCCGCTCCAACCCGTCTTGCACAGGGGTTTGATGCCTGGAACAATCTGGATTCTCTGCCCTGGGACTCAGGGCTGATAAAGTTTTCTGTTGGCTTGTATCTGCTTAGAGGCGCAAGGACGTTTTCTGCTCCTTCCACACCACCCCCACCCACTGGTTGTTTTTTTGTTTTTTTTTTTTTCCTGGATGCTTAGAAATTCCCATTTGAAATGTTAAACTGTTGATGAAGATTCTGATGTTTGTGTCAAGATTAGCATGGTGCATGGGAGGGAGAGTGAGATGTTTTCCTCAGGAGCAAAGCCCTCAGCGCAAGAGAGTACGTCAATAGAGATGAGGGGAATCTAAAGCATAAAGGTTGGCTTTTTAAATGGCTGAAGTTAGAAAGAGTGCTCTTTTGTGAAACTGGTCACAAAGGGAGCAAAATGTCTGCACCAGAAAGACTGAGTGACCTTTTCAAAGCATTAGGCATTGTTTATTTTCATTGAATTAAGTGTGTATGTGCATGTAAGTGTGTTGTGTTCTGAACTGACAGATGCTACATATTTTTTTTTCCCTAAACTCTCCGAGTCTCTACTAATAAGAACTGGATGGAACTGCATTTTGTAATTCACACTTAAGTTCTTAAGTACTTCCCAAGCCAAAATGGACACAACTAGGCAATGCTGCCCTCCTTAAATCTGTTACTAAGCAGATTCTGGAGGAAGTTTTCTTGGTTTAATTCAGCACTTCACATTTCAATATATTTTTAATATAGTATTCACTTCAACCACCTTGATGTTGATTGGAGGGAGAAAACAACAGAGCAGGGCCATCCGAGGAGGTTCCTGGAATGTGCTGATGACAACTTCCTTCTCTAAGTGATACAGAAACAACAATTAGGATGGTTGTTTTGCTAAACACCAAACAGAGTGTGGTGGGGAATGTGAAGCAACAAGGACAAAATTCCTGCCCTGGGCTTCAGGAAAGGAAACTTTGGTCTCTTCAAGGAGCTACTTGGTGGAGTGCTGTGGGAAATGGCCCTGGAGACAAAAGAAGCCAAGAAAGATGGTTAAAAATTAAGAATTACCTCCTTGAAGCCCAACAGTGATGTGTCCCAACAGAGACAAAGTCAGGCAAAATCACCAGAAATCCTGCATGGATAATGGGGGGATTGAACAAGATTTCAAAGTGAAAAAGTGTACCTTTAGATCAAGATATATGGGAGAAATTTACTTGGAGGATAGAGAAACATTTGAGTAGGTTGTCTAAAAGAGTTGTGACTTCCCTATGCCCATAAATGTTCAGGACAGGCTGGATGGGTCTCTGAACAACCTGGTCTTGGGAGAGTCTCCCTGCCCATGGTACGGTGGTGAAACAAAGTGAACTTTAAAGTCTCTTCCCACCCAATCATTCCAGGTTTCTTTAACTCAATGCTGTGCTCTGTACTGTTATGTAATACAAAATGTGAAAACAAAACCACATCTCTACTAGCAAATTATACATGCTCAGAACTGGGTTTGGATGCAGAAGCCAGCTGGCATTGATCAGTCCAGCTCCTTACTGGGAAGTTCTTCTGGGTGGCCACATCCAAAATGTTGGTAGTCATCCATGTTGTCTCCTGAACTCTTCCCAGAAAATGTCTTGGGGAATGCTGACTACCAGATGCCAAAAGTGTGCTAGGGATAAGTTTAACAATTTAACTTTATAGGCAATTGTATTCCAGGAATATTTTCTGGCACTGATTAGCTTAGAAGTGCAAGTACAAAATGAAGTCTTTTGGACTGTGTTGTTCTTAATTTGGTCAAAAACCAAAAGAAGAAGCAGGTAACAGAATAAGTTGTGTTACACTCTGAGGAATATCTCTCTGGCTTTTTCCTTAGATTAGCCTAAAGACTGTATTCGCTCTCTTGGCTGACAGCTCCAGGTGATAGGAAAATTATCCTTCATGTGTCTCTTACATGCTTCTCTGTAAACAAAGCTTTAGGTTTGGACAGAAAAGACTATATAGCTAAAAAACACACGTCAAAGGCAGCTGAGCATTTGTGACTCTTTTTATGTAGCTAAAATGTGTATTAAATTCCCTTGACCTGATTTATGCACAGGCAAAGCTACTTTACCTTTGCTTTCATATATCAAAGAAAAAAATTTGGATTGACTAGATTATTCTTTACATTGGAGTATATTTTAATTTTGAACTTGTTTTAGCAAGAGAGAAAATGCCATAATATGGTAGCTGAACCCAGATGCAGATGAATATATGGATAGATAAATGGGGAGAAAGAAATTGCAAATGATGTTTTTTTCTTTTCTGTTGAATAGTTTTCTTTTAGGAAGTAAGGTCTTAATTTTATTTTCTTTTTGGTTAAAAGTTTCAAATATTTTGTTTCTTTAGAGGTCTTCTTTCTTCAGCTAGTGAATACTGTTTCAACTGAAGACGTTTCAAAATACATAAAAAATTACTTATTTTGTCTTATCGTATTATGGGTAATACAAGATGAAATGACTAAATGCTTAGAGTAACTGCAGAAACAAAGAAGAAGGTTGAAGGTATCTAGTTGAAGGTATCCCTTCTAATTACAGGAGGGGTGGACTGGATGACTTTTAGAAGCCTCTTCCAATCCAAAATGTCCTATGATTCTATGATTCTATCAGTGACCTGAGTGGCTGGACAATTCCACTTATGATTCTTAGACACAGCCCCAAAAATCTCACTCTGCAATGGGCTTTAGATGTAGGCACCCATAGATCAGTTTATATGAACCTGTTCAAATGTCTCAGCATCTATTTAAATATTAAATATCTATATAAACAAAAGTTGTATTTCTAAAAGCACTAACTTGTGAAATGCTTTTAAATAGTCAAGCCTTTGTTTTGTTTTGTTTTGTTTTGTTTTGCTTTTTATTTCTTTGTTTATTTCTCAATGTGTAGGACCTGAGTTGCTTTGAAATCCAGTACTACATCTACTGGAAAAGAGTTAGAATCACACTGAGAATGATATTTAAAGCTACACTTTCAAAACTAGTGAATAATTTCTATTGATCATCCTGGAAAACAAAATCCATAGATGTCAGGCATTCCCACGTATCTTAGAAATCTAGGCAGCTGTCTTTTATGGTGAGGCACAAATTTTTACTGCTGTTTCTGGTGGAGTGCCAAGTTTATCAGAAAGTTTGTACCCTTCTTATCCCCTTCCCCTCCCCCCTCAAGATACAGAAAAGCCACAATGAGTCCATTTTAACTCATAATTGAAAACTTCATCTCTCTAAACAGAAGCACCCTTTAAAATAAAATAAAATGCCACATAAAATGCAATTCCTACTACAATATAAAATGTGCTTTCACTCAGGCTCCTTGTAGCATTATCTCTAACTGCAGTGTAACTAAAAACTAATAACCTCATTTTTAATTAGCTGGGTTTGTGGCATTTTGCACCCATCTCACAGTTGTTCTTTCTGCAGTGTATATCATTATTAACTCTGGATGTCTTCAAGGAGGTCTTAAATACACTTTACTTGCTTTCTCCTTTTTCTCCTTTCTAAAAATTGTTCTCAAAACCCTCATATTCATTAAAAAGAGAGAAAAAAGCAACATTTAAATAGTGATCTTAAGCACAGTATGAGTGATTCTGATTTTATGTAGCTATTCTCTTTGTTCTTCAATTATCTGAAATCTTTCTTCTTATTTTAGTCAATACAATGAGAATATATTTTTTAAAAATATTATGGTGTTTCAGTCTTTACTGCCCTAAAAATCATTAAGGTGTGAATTTAGAAAGGAACACCACAAATATTGTGCATTGGTTCCTTTGATGTCAAAATAGTACTGAGTAATTACAGGGGGCACATAATATGTTGTGGCTTTCGGTTCTTTTAGGAACATTACTTACACTGAGGGCTGATACAAAAGGACACTTTTATATAAAAGTGTTCACTGCGCAGCAGCGGTGTAAACAGGAAGCTCTCTCAGTTTACAGACATTCATCACAGCAGTCAGAGAAGACAAGACACCCTGTACACAAGTAGAAAAAAGCTGTAAACCCTTGAAAATCTGACCCAGAGCATACCCTAAAGCCAGCTGGGTCCTGTCACTCACCCATGCTGTGTCTTACCAGCAAGAGGTTCAGACTGTGGCCAGTGCACCTCCAGCTGATATCCCATCCCATTCTCAGGGCCTCCTTGGAGCTTAGCAGGGCTGTGAAAGGAAGCATGACCATAGAGGGCAGAATTCCCTGTCCACAGCACAGGTTTTGGATATATTAATCTGTGAACATTCCTTCCAACCCAAACTCTGTGATTCTAAGAATAAAAAGGGATAATAGTCTGTACATACTTGTGCCACAGGGACAAAATTTTTTTTTTCTCTCACATTTAGACCATTTGAATTATTTCCAACTGAAATTATTCCTTCTTCTTGACAAAAATATTAACCTATTTTTCAATTCATATAAGGAGGACTGTTCACACCCCTACTTCTTTAGAAGGCCTCTGTTGGTGACCAGTTGAATTTCTTTACATCTTTAGCATGCAGTTATCTAGATTAAGAATCGTTTAGATTAGAAAAGGCCTCTAAAATCGAGTCCAAACGTTAATCCAGCACTGTCAAGCCCACTCCTAAACCATGTCCCCAGGTGCCACACCTACATGGCTTTCAGGTTCCCCAAGTGATGGGGACACCAAAACTGCCCTTGGCAGACTGTTATGCCTTGTCAGCCCTTACTGTGGATAAATTTCTCCTGCTATCCAATCTAAACATCCTCCAATGTAACTTGAAGCCTAACTCTGCAGAGCCACAAGGCTCCTCCTGAACCTCCTTTTCTCCAGGCTGAGCCCCTTTCCCAGTTCCCTCAGCTACTCCTGATACTCTAGACCCTTCCTCAGCTCCATTCCCTTCTCTGGGCAAGCTCCAGCCCCTCAATGACCCAGGCTTCAAGGTGCAGCCTCACCAATGTCCAACACAGAGAGGTGGGTCATTGCTCTGGTCCTGCTGGTGCATTTTTGTTATTCTGTGCTTTGCTGTGAAGCCACATCCTGAGAAAACATACACCTTGATATTTTAGAAGTTTGGGCAAAGGTCACAATGCAGAAAATACAGAGACAAGAACTGCCTCTTTCATTGTGAAAAGCTGATGCCCAGTGCTGAACACAGCCTGAACACACAATTTTTTTCCTTCTGCATGTTTACATAGATAATAAGTAAAATAAGCAGAAACTTAAGAAGGAAGTAGGAGTTATTAATTTGACTGATGTAAAATATCTATCTAAGTATCTACAATTTAATCCATAGAGTGACTCATTCTAAAAATTTTCAGTTTGTCACCCTACCTGCTCTCTCAAGGATTTTATCTCGTGCCAGATTAGGAATTTATTTTGAATGTCTATCATTTGGCCAAATCTGCACTCTCTTCATAACTTCATAACCCTCACAGCTAGAGAAAATCTGCTAAAAGAGACAATTTCTTGAATTTGAACCTTAAATGCAGGGAACACGTAATTTCCTTTCTATAAGGTATTCCTTGGAGGAGTTGATTCTTCCAATCATCATCTGTACAAATGCACCTAGATCCATTTGGTCAACAAACTTCTGCATAAATACAAGATCCCTGCTACAAAGATAATGAAACACTGAAGGACAAAGGGAATGGATTTGAGATACATTTGGTTTTGTAACAAGCTCAAGAAAATATGTTGCTTTGTATTCTGCTTCTTTTTCTTTCTTAGTTCTCACTGGCTGTCTCCTTTTTCTGCCTCAATGTTTTTAGTTTTTGAGGATTTTATTAGATGGATTTATAATCCTGTTTTTAGAATGTCCTTGAATAGATTTTTATAATTAGCAATTATAAATAGAGATATAGTCTTGGGTTATGAAGTTTATTTTTATTGACTGCAACAGAAGGTTTAAGTTCAACTTCCCCTTATCTGATTATATTTACCAGAACTGTGGGAATTCACTGTGCTATAAAAATGGACCTTGCTGCTAGCTGGCATACCCAAGAACATTTAAATAAAAATAGCAATGAAAACCCAAGCAAATATTATTTATGTCAGTTAGATACCAATGAAATCTAAGGCTCTCAGGAGCAGACAGGATCGATTTTTAAATTTTTTTTTCTCTCTCTCTCTTTTTATTTTTTTATATGACAGAATGACACACTCTTCACTCAGCCACTCAAGCTGAAGAATGACTCAAGAACCCTGTGAAGGTCAAATGCATTTTCACCCAACTGATGCTCTTGTAAAACTGACTTAACCCTCCTTGTGCATTTCTGCACAGCGTGGAAGTTAGCTGTGTAGCTCCAAATCAGACAAAAGTGCGGCTAGACCTTCCTTTTGTAGAGCTCTTTTGTTTTAAGCAGAACAAATTCCCTATAAGCAGTACTGTAATTTGCACATTGGAATGCCTTCTGCCTATAATGATCTCGCCAGCAGAAAGCACTGTCATTTCACAAATGGCCCCACAGTGCTCCCCAAAGCTGTGCAAAAGTGTACAGGCACAAACTGAGAAAGAAACTAACACGGGCCCTGATCCTGCAATGGACATCTAGGGTACAATGAGGATGGCACTATCAAAATGGAGAGATAACACTTTGCTCACAGTATGCCACAGTAGACAAGGCAATGTGAGAGAGAAGGGAAAAGAAGCTTGGATCCACTGTGGGTCGGCAGAGAAACGTGTTAGATTAATATCTAAATGTGTTTCAGTAAATTAATTTAAACCACAGAATATCATTTATGTGGAGGGAAAAAAAAAAAAAGGCAAGACCACCTAGACATATTCACCTAGTATATTCAGACCTGACAAGTCCACAAATCACAGAATCGCAGAACTTGCTGAGTTGGAAGGACCTCATTAGGATCATTGAGCCCAGTTCCTGATGCTTCACAGGACGCCCCAAGAATCACACCATGTGCCTAAGAGCATTGTCCAAACACTCCTGGAACTCTGTCAGGCTTGATGCTGTTCCCATTCCCTGGGGAGCCTGTTCCAGCACCCAGACACCCTCTGGGGGAAGAATCTTTCCTGATATCCAACCCAAACTTCCCCTAACATGACTTCAGGATACTCCCTCAGGTCCTGTCTCTCCCTGGTCACCACACATCAGAGATCAGTGCCTGGCCCTCCTCTTCCCATCTGACTTCTTTATGTTTTTGGAGAAGAACAGAGGTGACATAACCCACTGACAGATCTTTGCAGTGCCGACCACCAATTCCCTGAACAGGGAAATCAAGATGTCAGGGGGACCAGCAGCCTTAATGAGCCTCACACTGAAAGAAACCTCACTAGAAGAGGGATGCTGCTTTTCCAGGCTGTCCTGCACATCTCATAATGTTCCAAAACTTTCAGGTTGCAGATTTTTCTTTATAATATTAATCAGCACCTTGAAGAAGTAGCTGTATTATACAGCCATATTCTCAAACAGCAGGTGACAGTGAGCACTGTAGAACTAAGAAGACTGGTGACAGAACATGGCCATGTAACTCGCAGTTCTGTGCAACACAAGATTTTCTTGTCTATTAAGACAATATTCAGTTCTGAGCACACATTGAAGAGACTTTCCTTCAAGTTAGCACAAGCAAAAAGAGAGAATAAAAAGCAACTAATGCTGAACTTCCTGGTTGGATATGGACATTTATACTATATTTCTGATGATCTGCCTTGCAACAGTCAAAGATATCTGTGAAGAGGATGTAGAAGGAAAAAGAGTTGAGGAATAAGACTAAAAAATACTGGAACAAAAAACACTCAAAAAGAATTAAAATTGGTCTTCAGAAAAAGGAAGCATGTGATGAAGGTAGAAGAAAGGTCAGGGCTAAAAAAACTGTACTTTTACAAGGTGTCCATACTTATAAGGGTATCCTGTGCTTCATATTGAATTTAGTCCTATGAAAAAAGTTTTCCTTTTGACTTGTGAGTACATGAGTAACAATAAAGAACTTTTACTTCAGGGTCCTGTTCCAGAATCCACCACACCAAATACAAGGATCTGCAAAGGAGGTAGAAGTTCTGTTCTGCATACTTTTTGTATCATAAAATATGAGATATTTCACCCCACATCTCCTGGTCTAACAGACTGGATTGATTTTCTTGTGCATGAGCTCTTTGTTTCCATGCACATTCTGTTTTGAAATGCCTGGATTATCCCAAATAAATTTTCCAATTGCAATGAATTAGATTTGCAATGCCAAATGCAGAAGTTTTGTGACTATTGCTATAGCGAGTAGAGACACAGAAATAATTCAATCCTTTTAAGACACTACTTATTGAATGCTTTTAAGTAACCTGTTGAAATTTTTTGGATGATGTATATTTTCATTAAGCTTACTAAATTAATAAACAGGGGCCCTAAAATCTACACCATTAAATATCCCCTTCTCTCTTACATCTTTTCCTTTAGGAAAATGAAGGATACTTTTACATTTCCACACTGCCCAGTATGTAAATCATGTAATGGTCACTGCCTCATTTGCCTCAGTGTCCTCATCCTTCTCATCCTTGTGTCTCTCCACAGGACCTCTTGGCATGAGAAAACATTCTGGAAGTTCGAACCTTGTCACCTCTAAGTCTTGAAAAGCTGAGGACCTTCCTCCTGTACCCACTTTTCACCTGCCATGCAGTGGCGTTTTATCCAACTACCCAAGGCTTCTGCCTTGTTGCCGTAACCATGGAACCCCAAGTGTTCTTATGCACCTTGCACCATGAGATCAGAATCCAATGCCCAGTTTCTACTCAAAACCTCTTTTTTTTCATAATGTTTAAATAATTTTTTTCTTCTCTGTCTCTTCACATTTCATCTTGTAGCTAGGAATCTTTGCCTGTGTGTGTAGATCCATCCATTCTTCACTCTGTGGGTTTTAGTTTGCAGTTTCATATTAAAACAAACACAGCTTAGGAGGAAATGAATGATACTAATTTTAAAATCCAGAAAATGTTATCAAGAATATACACACCAAAACTTAATGGCCAATTAGTGTGCAACACCTGCACCTAATCAGGCATGCTCCAAACAGCACCGGCAATGACATAAACAGTAACTACCAATGGGGAGATCTGAGCAAGTCTTAATGAGAAGTATAATTGTACTGTTCTTTCTGAGAAGAAAACAGGAAGAAAACACTTTTTTTTTTATAATTTTCAACTTAGTCATTGCTACCACCTGCTGCCCTGCAGAGGATGCCCCGAAGAGAAGGCTCGTTAGTGTAGCTCATAATTTTACTTCCCACCTGGACTTGGAGGACAGGGCTAATTTTTTCTCACTTTTCTTCTCCTTATTTAATTCCCCACCCTAAGGCAGCTCTGAAGGCTATCTCTACTGGGGGCTGAGGCCCCCAGTAATAAGCTATATACATATAAACCTATTGGAACTTCCACTGTGCAGCAAAGGAAGGCATAAAAGGTAGGGCCAAGCAGAGAACAGGAAGCAGAGACGGCAACATGGGATTTCTCTGCAGACCAATTAATGTCCTTGGCTTGACTTGGATCACTAAACTTGTGCCACAGTCAGGTTTCTACCAAGGGAATAGCAGTCATAAACCAAACAGTTTATCCAAAAATTAGAAACTTTCCTTACCCCTTCTTCCCCTCAGTCTGAATCAGTATTATCAATATCTGGGGGCCCTCACATCTCCGATCAAATTGTTTTGCTATGATACTTTCCCAGCCTTTTATGTTCTTAAACTCTTAGTCACCTCTTGGAAGAAGCATTTTAGAGGCATTAAGCTGGAAATCCAGGGGTAATTGTATCTCTAGAAGGTAAAAAGTGTGCTACTGACAAGTATTTCAAAAATACACCTGGGACATACACAGAGGCAGAGCATCTTTAATGTGGAACTTGTTTAGACATGGGACTGGGGAAGACAAGCCATATCAAGACTCATTTCAAATACTACAAGAGGACATGTTTTTCTGCTATGAAACACTGATATCTGGAATTCGTTTCCATGAGAATGTGTTAAGTATGATAAAAATTCATTTTGTTGAAAAAACACAAGCCAGAAAGTGTAATCAAATGGAAACTCTTTCTGTCTCAGAGGATTTTGCTTGTTTGTTTGGTTTAAAAAGTTATTAATTTACAAATAGATTTGTTATATTTAATCATAATATTTGAAGGCAGAAATAGATTGAAAATGAATATTTATGGGTGCTGGCCATCATTCAAGGGTCTAACTGTGGTGATGAAAATTGATAAAGGGAAAAAGCAGAGTGATTTGAACAGGGGTAGCACATCTGGCATTCACATGACAGCATCATGAAAACTGAAGGTGAAAACTGAAGAGTTCCTCATATTCACTGTATGATCCTATGGTTGTAAATAATAAAGAAATAAACTCATTTCAGAAGTTTAAGAATGTTCTGCCCCTCAGCCAGCTGCTGCTTCCCTTCAGATGTAGCATGACAGCCACTAACAGGATCTTTTCTGGACTGACACTGTGCAAAGTTAACTGCTAACTTAAAACACCATCATTCTTGGTAATCTCAAACCTCTCAGCAAAGCAGCACTTTGATAGCACTTCTTCAACTATATCTCATATTGACACTGGAAAACAGTGGCTGAAATTAGGACAGCCCCATGACAAGATCAGAGTTTATATTTTCTCCTTTTCTCTCAGGGATGTTGTGGAGAATGAGGAAATGATGGATGCAAACAATATTCAAGTAAACATATTTTATATTTACAGTTCCAGAAAGACCTATGAAAGGGAAGGGAATGTGTGCTTTACAGGAATTCAATCTTATGCAATATAATTTACTCAGAAGAAAAGGGTTAGGCTGAAAAAAAGAAACTATAAATTTGTAGAGCAAAACTCATACCTGTGTTGTAAAGCTCTTTACAAATTCGTATGTGACTGGTTTTGCTTACTAATGTGCAGAAGAAACTGAAGTCTGACATTATTTTAGGGCCAAGTACAATTTCAAGTTAAATTTTAGCTCCATATCTAGAAGGAGTGGCAACCAATACTGGAGAAGGATTCCTGGGTTTCCAATGGATCAGAGGAGTGATCAGATTATTAATTTACTGGACAAAAACTTGACTTTCATCTGTTTTATTCCTTTTCCATGAGAAAGGACAAACCTAGCTCAGTATCTCAATAGCTGAAGAAGAACTCTAAGTGTTCCAGAAGCATCCAAGTTTCCTCTTTAGGAGCAGGCAGCGTGTATACTTCACTCTTTCCCCGTCTTTTTATGATACGGAGGAGCAAGCTTAACTACCTCTCCCTCTTGCAACGTCATAGGAGTGTCACTTCAAATCTGTGTCTGGCATGTTCTAGGTTATGTGCTGAGCATTACACATGCTTGTCTGCTTCCAAGAGGCGATTGGTGAGCAAAAATACTCAAGGCAAGGAGGAGGCTGTGCAAGCAGCAGGATACCCTGCTCAGTTCTCACCACTGACTGAAAAAAAGACCTGAAACCCCACACGCAGGGCTTCCTGCTAACCCAGGACAAAGTTTTGAGAAGGTTGTTTTATGTTGTTTCATTTTGTTCAGTTTGGGTTTTTTGTCAGATCCTTGGATTTATGCTGGAGCTTTCCAATGAGAGGTGCAATGAACCATGAATATGTGTACATATATCTCTGTATTGTGATATATAAATATGTAATATTTAAGGGTTTAGATGTAGGTCTTGAGGAGTTCAGGAGTTGTCTGTAAGGCAGGATTACATAATGTGAGTAGTTGTGGTGTTATGGTGGTAAGATTTACTGGTCAGCTTGACTCCACAGCTGGAAGTGAGCCCAAATTTCCTGATTTCAGATGCTGAAATCTTACTGCAATTCCAGCAGTTAAGGGGGAAAGAAACCTTGTTCTGGAAAAGTAAAAACTATTGCTTTATGCAATACTATAAAAGAAGATAAACCTGTGAATTAGTATTATCAATTAATTATCATAAGTCTGTCTCAGGAGATTTCTGGTAAGTTTTGTTTTAAATTGTGTCTAAAATACTGTAAGAAAATGTCATCTTTCCACACAGCTGTTTTTACACTTATTCTTCAAATCCCAGCCGATACAGAGATTGCAGATGAGAGTGAAAATGGGAGTGTGTATCAGAAGTACATTACAGAACAGTAATGAGGTTTTATCAGCATGAATTTGGAGAAGCTAGACTGCTTAAGATGCAGCAGAGCTGTGGGGATAGGACAACATGTGTTTCTGTTCCAGTGACATTAAAGCCAGGATCTCTGAACAAAAACCCATGTGGTGAATTGAACTCTGTATACAAATTATTTTCATTACACAATAAACCACTGAAGTCACTAGTTTGGCCTTTAGGGAATCTGGGTTTAAAACTTACTTGTCATTTTAGGCTAGATCACAATGGGGACATCTGAATGACTTAGTTTAAGAACACCAGAAATATTT
The DNA here is from genome assembly GCA_003676055.1 of Chloebia gouldiae. Lineage (NCBI taxonomy): Eukaryota > Metazoa > Chordata > Aves > Passeriformes > Passeridae > Chloebia > Chloebia gouldiae. The sequence goes on from QUSF01000029.1 coordinate 5,521,943, forward strand.
TCTTAACAGTGAAATTTAATTAATTACATCATTAAATTGGTAGAAAGTTCTCTGGCCTGGTTGAGACACAGTTTAATGTCACCCTATGTACCCTGTGCAGCCAAAAGCTAGCAAAGGAATGTAATTGCTAGATTTCTGGGATTTCTGAGTAATTATTCAATTACTCAGTGCCTATTTTTCTTTATTTCTTTGCTAACTTTTCATGTCATTTATGATCTTGCCTCTTAAAGCTCAGATTTTACTTTCTCTTATGATGCATCTGCCTGAAGCCTTTCTAGTCTTGTTCCAAGGTTTTTATGGACTCTGTCTGCTTCCATTACTTTTCTGGCTCCTCAGTTTGTTTTTAACTTGGGTTCTGTCTTGTTCCTAAAGAATTTACACTGGCTGTCTCTGTGACCTCTGTACATGCCTTTGTGTAGTTGCTGAGAATTAAATTTCCCCTTTCTTTCTCTTCTCCTCTTTGATTTTAGGGGGAAAAAAAGTCACTCTGGGCTTGACAGTTCTATATTTACCTGTACTTTTACCCCGCTCCCTTCTAGTGATTAATTAATGAACATATCACACCCTATCCTGTTTTTCTCTTGCCCTGTAGTATTTGCAGCACTTTCTTGCAGGCCTCTAATTCTAAATAACTTTGGCATTTAATGCATATATTTACCTCATCAGAATTTAAGGCACTCAAAATATTTGTGTCACTTGAAGAACCTCATCTGATTGGCAACCACATGCCAGCCATATCACCACAAAAACTGTGTAATCAGGAGTCTCCATTGCATCATCATGCTGCCAGGACAGAGACAGATGTTCATGAATGACTGTTTCTTAAAAACTGGTCTAATGATGAGACACTTCCTCTAGGACAGAGACATCTTCTGGGACTGTATGCATAAACTTCCCTCCTTCTAGCCCCTGATGTCCTGAATATGTCCTAACCCTCCAGGTTTATGAGACCTTTAGGAGAGATGTAATCCTTTCTGCTGGAGATGGGCTGCTGCAAGGAAGGGCATGGAAGATTCAGGAGGAAAGAAAAAAGGAGTCCCAAATGTAACTTGGCAATTAAAGGCAGGCTGTGGATAAGAGAGGTTCTTAATCTGGATCTCCAGCTCCTGTTCCTCATCTAGTCTCACTTTAAAAGGGAAAAATGAGCCCTTTTAGATACATAAAAGTGGTTTTCCTCATGAGAGCTTTCTGGGATGAGGATTCAAGAAGACAGAGAGAGTGACCCCTCCTACAAGGTCTTCAAGGCCTTTTCTCCTGAGCCCAGATACTCAACAGACAAAAATGTCTGAAATGTCAACCCTGCCTGTGAGAGCACATAGCCAAAGTAAGCATACAGTCTAAGGGAGCAGGATGAGACTGAAAACTGGCAGGGGGGAGGGATGCACACTGCAACAGCAAGACAATTATGATTAGTGTGGACAATTATGATTATGATTTAGCCGTAGGATCCCCAGTAGCCATTAACATGATACCACATTTTCCTGACAAAAAAAAAAAATTAAAAAGGAAAATTCAGTGGCTGAGCAGCAGCACTGAAACCCAGGGGCAAATGTTTGCCTTGAACAGGGCTGTAAGCCACACAAGAGAGACTAATTAAATGAGTCTCTGGCCCTTCATGACAGAAATGAGAGAAAGGGGGGATTGTTTGGGGGTTTTAATTCCCCAGCTGATAAAAAGCGATGTCGGGAGAGACATGGGGAAAAGAGGGGAAGGAAAAAAAGATATTCCAGGGCAAAACAGGATTTCCAAGGTTTCTTTTGTTTGAAAAGCCAGCTAAAGGAAAGGAAGGCTTCCCCTCCTCTCTCCCAAAGATGGAGCTGTTGGAACAGGAGAGGAGAGGCCGTTCAAGTGCACTGGCAGGCACACAAAGTTCTGCATTCTGCAGCAGGACTTCCATGCTCCTCTGAAAACATGACTGCTTCCTTTCTGGAAGGAGAAATAAAAATCTGTATTATTATAGCAGCTGCGTTATTGCAAAATTCTACCCAAACACAACGACTGATATTAAGTATCTAACCCCTCTTAATTGTCTATTTCATGGGCTTTATATTTCTGGATTGCTAAAATAACCATCTGAAGACAAGACTTCAATTCATTTTGTTTTATTAGTATTATTATTTCCTTACAATAATAATAACACTTTACACTTATACAGCACTCTTCATCTGCAGATACAGACAATAAGGACTGGATTGCTGCTATTATCCTATCATACCCCACAGATGAGAGGGCATAGGAAATTCTCTGGATGAAGATGGGGCTGGGGGAGAAATTTCCTGAAACCCTGAGGCCCAGGAGTGATTCAGAGGGATGGGTAACTGCGACTGAAAGGTCACCTACTTTGGTGAATTTCTTTGCTGATAAATATTTCTGAAATATTTTGGCATTATAATTTTCATTGAAATTCTAATTAATAATAGAGCAGTTCAGTAGTACCATCTCAGCAGTCTTGAAGCCAAGAATTTGGGGGTCTGGTTTGATTTCTTTGAAAATATATGGTCCAGTTGAAGGAGAGTTGGACAAATAAAAAACAAGGCAAATAATTTTATATAGGACACCAGCCTTAACATACAAAATGCACTGTTTTCTTTTAAAGTCTGTGAAGAAATGAATGATCTGGTCATACTAAAGCCACTCATGACTTTGTGGGGACTGTATGGAAGTTAATGACTTGAAACAAATTTTTTTCAATTCCCTTTCTGTTCAGAAACACACATTTTGTTGTGAGCAATGCCAGGGAGTGCAGCAAGTTCAGTCCCTTCTCCTTTTGCCTTGAAGCCTACACAGAGAGAAAAAGTTTAAAGAAAAAGGAAAAGGGCAGCAGAAATCATGGGGTTAATGTTTCCCTTTGACTGTGTTGATGTGGGCTCTCTTCCCCAGGCAGGCTAAAACACCCTCATATAAAAATGAAGGGGACAACAAGCGAATAGGTATGTTGTAATTAATTGCTGTCCCATTATCTCAGTTTATACATGGGCAAACTGTGGCCTGGCTTAATGCTCTCTAACACCAGATTTCTATAATGTTGATGGACATCTGAGCTCTTCAACTCCGGCTTCTTGTAAAATAAGGACTAAAAACATCAGACTTTTTAGTTCATGGTTTATTTGCGGTGTTAGCCAAGAGGTGTCTGTTCCTCTCCACTGCAAGTGGGGAAAACAAGATGAACAAGGAGAACCCCATGTGTGGCACATTTGGGTTGGGAAACACGGAGGGACCATGGCTCCAAGCTCTGGCATGAGAGGCACAAACTACTGTGAGCAGCACCACTTTCAGGCTGTCCTTCACAAAGTGACAAGGCGAATGCCAAAGTCAGTTTGTGCAGACAAGAGCAGTCAATGAAAAGCACCTCTCTGGAGGACATAGTCATTGTTGCGCAAGGCATAAGACATGCACCTGCTCAGCTCCAAGGAAATGGAGCAGCATCACACAGATCACAGATCCATGGTGGAAGCAGGGAGGGAAGCCAGAATTGACTCCCAAAACTCTTCTCACCCTCAGTCACATTCCCCTTCTTCAGGGTCTTGACTCAGTAGCTCCATGTGCTCTCTGCTGCCCCTGACACAAAGGGAGAAAACATATGGCAGGGATGGAATCACATAATGCAAACCATTCTGCTTATTTTTAAAAATAGATACAAAAGAAAAACCATGCTCATTTGACCTGGCACATGGCTCTCCCCTTCGGTGCTGCTATTATTCCCATCTTAGACTTTTTCACTTTCTCTTTTGCCAGCAGGAAAGAAGTAACACAGAGATGTTTTATGCCACTGAGACAAAGAGGTATTGATCCTTTTTGCCGCTGGAAAAGGTTTCTAATAATTTCCAGATATATTGTAGATCATGGTGCTGCTATCTTTAATTAAAACATGACACAGAATAGAAAGCAATTATTTGGGGTATTTTTCTTTTCTATTTTTTTTTAAGATTATGTTAGTTTCTTTTATTCTAATGGGCTGTAGTACCAGACCAAATGACTTGCAAGTTGAGCACACAGAAAGTGGAAAGTGAGAGGAAGAATTCTTGCTCTTGTGTTTCTTCTCCCTGATATTTAAATACCATGTTTTGTCCTTCATATTCAAAGAATTTCATAATCTGGCTATGGCTAGGCCCCTTGGCCAGAGAAGCTGCAGAGGAAAAAAAAATCCCCTGTCCAAAGGAAGTCTGTACTTGAATCAACAAAATATTCCTCTGTCAGCACTGGCCTTTTGCAATGACTACAGCAAAACCTCTGTCCACAGACCTTGGCCCTGTGGATTTGGGGGATAGCTGTTGGTACAACAAAAAGTATAATATTAACTCAAAGTCACCTTTTTTCTACAAAAACTCCTTCAGGCAGAAGCAGAAGTGAAGAACTGACTTCTGTCAATTGGCTGCACTCAGATCAGAGCTCCATTCCAGTCAAAATGGTGGATAGGATACTCACAATTAGTAATACTGGTAATACTATATTATAAATATTGGTAATAGAAACATGCTGGGGAAATTTGTCCATGGATATTTACTTCTTCATTGTTTTATTTTCTTACAATTTTGTCAATTATTAGTTCATCAATGAATTGCTAAGATTTCACCAAGTCCACCATGGAGAAATAGTTAAAACAAGGATCTTTTAACACCTTTGATTGAATGAACATTTATAGAAACTCACACAGTTATTATGCTGGGTTTTCATGTGCTGAATTCAGGTGGCTTAAGGATTTTAGCCTGGAAAAAGACAGGACAAGGATTCAAGGTACTTAGGGTACATGTAGAGTTTATTATTGTTCCCTGTTTACAGAAGAAACATTTCCTGTTAAATGCATCAGGCTTGAGATTTCGCTCTGTCCGGAACATCAATTACACTCCTTTCCATAACTCCAGCCTCACAGGCATTTAAATTTATGATTAATCTTTTCAGGAGCACATAGAAATTGAATCAAAGCAGCACTTTGCAAAACAAGCCTGTACAAAACACACGGTTCTCTCATTAGCAGTACAAATGAAATGCACTGAGTGTTTAGGGAGGAGCAGATATCTCCATGCTGTCCTGCTTCTTTAGGAGTCCATGGGGACCCTTTGAGTGGTTATAACCTGCGATAGATTTCACGAGACCCCCAGGGCCTCCTTCCCCCTGACATCCAACCAAGTTTGGGGTTGACCTAGTAGGAGAGAGGAAGACCCTGATGGCTTTCTGTGTGGATCACTTACCCTTGATTTGAGATTCTCTTTCACAGGGCATCTTTGCTCCCTGCCAAATGACCTTCTACAAAGTTATAAATGTGAAAAGAGGATTCAGGGTTTTTTTTGGTTGAACTCCCCTGTTAGCATAAAAATGCAGGAATTTATTGCCACAGACTCTCTCATTATAGCAGCTACAGAAATGCTGTGCAGAAATCAAAATGGAGGTTAATAGCCTCCAAATTATTTTTGTCCTAAACTGTCCCAAAGCATAAATGCAAAGCAGTTAAGTAATTTTGCTGATATTCATGGGGAACTAGTGACTTCAAAAGCTGATGTTTGAGTGTAGGAGTTGCTATTTATTAGCCCAAGATCACTTCATTGCAGCATGTTGGTTGTCATGTTTTCAAAACAGCAGCTCTTGTGGGACCTGAACAGGATTTTCTTTTTTATTATGGTAGTGATAAGAATAAAAATAAGAAGAAATTATTGATTCTTATATTTACTTGTACATATAATATCTACTTGAATATTCTTCTGGAAATCTTATTGTATATATTTCCTTCTCATATAAACATGTCTTTCGTGCCCTATTACTTTGTATGTTTTATTCAATAATAAAATTAAATGCAGCAAGAGGTTTTTAGTGATGTCTTTCTCTACCCTATGAAAAGGATGATGATTTCATATGCCATAAAGGTTAGCTAAGTGATGAGGGAACTTTCATATGCTTCTGGTTCAGATAAATATTGATAAACATACAATGGATGTTTATTCAGCATTTACCTGAGCTAATAGAATCTCTTGAATCTGAAATTTTGGCCTGAAGATGTCTCAGGAGCACAGCTGTTTCTTGAGAATTCCACTATTACCTCCTGTTCCCTTAAATCAACAGGAAATCAAGAACAGAGGTAATAAAGAGTAGAATTTTGTGAACCTCTATGAATGTTTGGGTCAATGTCATGTCTTGCATACACGTTAGAGTGGAATGAGCTCTTATTTTACTTGAATTCCTTCAAGTCAAACAAAATTCTTTTGTGTCAAACAAAACAGTGAAAGACAGACAAAGAAATCCTGCCACTATCCCAAAGATGTCGTGGTGATACATAAGCAAATAAATAAAGCATTTTCAAATTACCAAACAAAACAAAAACCCCACAAAAATAATCAAAAGAAATAAAGCGAACAAAAAGCAACAACAACAGAAAACTAACAGAAAACCGAATGGAAAGAATTTCTTGAGCTGTGGCAAAGAAGAAAGAAAAGCAGAGTTGAATGACAAACAATCAGTGCTAAACTAATATGCCAGGGGACAAGCTACAGGAATGGGAGCAAACCACACCATTGAACTCCTGTGAAACAGAAACATATTGCAGACAGTAATGACTCATTTATGTGTGCTAGAAGGGATTTCAAGAATGCCCCCTGTACCCCATGTGCCACAGAGACCTGAGCATGTGGTCTGAAGTGAAAAATAATTCAACAAGACTGAAGAGGGCAAAAAGTGTGGGAACACAGACATGGCTGAACCTGGATAGTACAGATACCAAATCTCCCCTGAGGATGTTAATTTGGAAATCACCAGTGTGGCAAACCCCATGAGAATCTGTGGGCTCATGGATCTGGCCCAGGTGACCTTCTGAGGACATTTTACTCATTTTACTCTTTCTTCTGCTGGTAACACGAAGCTCTCTGACTCCTCCATAATGGGGAAGAACTTAATTTTAAATCTTGATGCTTTAGGGAAGGGAGGGAATACTAGACCTTATATAAATCAATTATCAATTGAGTTAAAACTCCTGTTTCTTGTCATTACACTCAGAAAAAAAAAAACCAACAAAAAACCCAGTCTCTGTGTTAAGTAGATATAAAATATAATCTCCTTCCTAGAATACTTTTTCTTCTAGTATATGCTGTAAAAAGTAGCCCATATTACTAAAGCCCTCATCTGCCATAACCTAGCAGTCTTTCAAAATCTGACTGGAAATTGAACTAATTTACTAGAAGAAAGTGTTTCTCTTTACATTTTCAAAATCTTATTTACAAATCCTCCAGAGCAATAAATCTCCTGTGCATTTGCACATTGGTACTAGTTGGGATGCTCAGCCCTATCCCATAAGGTCATATTTGGCTTGAGTGGTGATGGCAAGTGCTGGAGTCATTGTAATGTCCAGAGTGATTTGAGGTGAGTGTTCAGAGAGTAAAGGGATTTTGGAAGATGCAGCAATACCCATGAAGAAGATGAAAAGGAAAAAAGGAGAAAAAAAATATAATCTGGTCATTATAGTCTCTGAAACTTCTGACTTTAAAGGAATTGTTAAGAAACTTCTGAAGTGAGTAGCCAGGAGTCTAATGATTCCTAAAAAAAAATAATAAAAAGACATTGAAAAGAAAGGAATGAATCACCTGTAAAATGAATTCCTAACATATGTTACTGATGCTGCATCAGATGCTAATGTAATTTACGGGTAGAAGAAAAGATGGAGGAGTTTAGTAAGACTAAAAATGCTCTTTCAAATTTTATAGAGAAGCATTCCTTAATTGTGAAATTTTAGTGAATTGATTACTTGAATTGAATCTACATTTCTTTAAAAGAAAGCCAAATACTGATAATGAAGATCAGGTAATAATGTAGGGAAGAAAGTTAAATTTGTTATTTGTTATGAGGGATTCATATATATATATATATGTGTGTGTGTGTGTGTGTGTGTGTGTGTGTCTGTGTCTGTGTGTGTGTGTCTGTGTATGTATGTATATGTATATGTATATGTGTGTGTATTTAATTGTCTTAATGACTATCTGATATTTTTATCCTTGTCATCCTGAGATTATGAAAGCATAACATATAACAGTGTATATGTTTACACAGACTTACACACAGAAAATTCAAAGGACAGCTTCTGCCTGGGATACGGCATTCTATGTTGGTAGTTGAGATATTCACTACACTAAAAGCTGTTGAAAGAATCACCTCAAAGAGATACTCCCTGTTCCTAACACTTCTGCAGGTTAAGTGCCCTCTAAATCCTCTAAGAAGATGCAGATGTACCTCTGAGGAAATCCACAAGTCAGTGCAGAGTTTTAAAAGGTCATTCCATCTTCTTTAATCTCTCCTTATAACTATTTTAGCTGCTTTAGATATTCCATATTGGAAAGAAGCACATATGAGGCTGAGACAACATTTGCTTAATGAAAAGAAAATATTTTTACTGACTCTGATGATCTATTTTGTACCAAATAAGATGTTTTTCTAAACTTCTGGCCCCAGATTGAGTCTGAATCCTGTGTATCTTACCTGAATCTTCCTTCATAAACATTTTAAAGAGTACTTGTATGTATTTATGATAAAATGCATGTAAGCATGTAGGGTAAATTCAGGATATTAGTATTGCCATGATTGTTAATAGCATTAAATCAACAGATGCTACTGAAGGGTGGAGAAGGAAAGAGAAAAAAACCAAGAAAATTAATAAATCTTGGTCAGAGAAGAGAATGGTTAAACATACTGTAGTCAAAAAAAGCACATTATAGCTCCAAGCACTAAAGCAAGATGCACCATGAGGTGGGAAACACCCTCGTTGTATTTAAGAAGCTGCAGCATTTTGCTGATGGGCAAGATCATATGTAAGGATGAGCTTTTGACTTCTTTATATGTATGTCTTTCTGGAGATGAAATGGTTAAGCCAGTGGAGCCAAAAAGAACAGATGAGGTCAAAGTGCTGGGGAAAGGAAATAAAGCATTCCCTGTTGCTGATGATAAGCTGTACAGAAAAATCTTTCCTTGACTATTTATCTTGCACCTAAAACCTTCAAAACACACTTTTAGCTATAAAGAGCTTTAAGTCGATGGACAAGGATTAACTTGGTCCATGAGTCTAGGGGGTAATTCACCACCTCCCCATTGATCAGGAAGCACAAATGTCACCACCTGGCTTAATAGTGGCCTGTGTTCTTTTGCCGCCAAGATCTGCTGAGCAGAGACAGCAGAATCAAGGTTGCTCCTCTCAAAACAGATGAAGTCAGGAGCTGATATCATTATTCTTATATATGAGCTCAGTTTTCTATGGCTGATAATACAGTTGTCCTCCAGCACTCACCCAAATTGATCAACAAGGATCAAAAGACCTTTATTTTCTGAGGGAATTATTTGCCTTTGGAGATCTGTCTGAAAACTATCTGCTTCTAATTAATCTCTGAGGGTTCAAAATTACTGATAGACTGTAAATGAAACAGCAGTCCATTGACTAAAAGACATAATTATGGGAAAGTTTCCATCACACTAATCGAACCACACACCTTATTGATGAAACTGAGACTTTTCCTGGTTTGGACACTGTGGACTTTGGCCCTGGGGAGCACAGCAGAGCTCTGTTTTCTGCTCCACACCTGTGCCTTGTGCAGGAGAGTGGTATGACCACACAGGAGCAAGCAGAGCAGGCGTGGCAGATCAAGAAGTCACATAGGAAAACACCTTGCGTGCTTCTTGGACCAACCACATCGAAAAGGGAAGAGATTTCCAGCTATTTTAATATCTCTGGAACAAAGCAAGTGAAACACCTAGAGTGTATAACAGACGCACAAATTTACCTTGGGTGATTAATGTATTTTGAATAGTGAACTGTCATATCAGGTCCTATATGTTTTTATCTGCTTTAATGCTGTAGACCTGTGGTTTGTTGATAAAGCATTTACTTTGCAATGGAGACAAGTGCCAGGTTCAATGCTTTTGCCCCTAATTACCACCTGACTTCACTTCATACATGTATGCACATGTGAACACATCGATATGCTCAGGTAAAATTACAAAAATTAACAAACCATGTCAAGAAAAAATAATGAAAACATACAGGGTGAGGCAAATGCACCCTTTGTGGACAGTGTGAGGTTTTTAAACTCTGTATCTGTGTAACTGTGTATCTGTGAGAAAACCAGAAGACTGTAACAGAGGACCCCCAGCTTTACAATATCATCATATGCCTTTCTTTACTCAAACCTTGGACTGGGACACATATTAATCTTCAGAAAAAACCCTTAATAATAACCTGTCATCTCAGTACAGGAGGACAACTTCTCCTCTTTTGGTAAGCACAAAATGACTTATAACAACATAACCAAAAACCAGGTGTGGGACCAAAACAATAGGTTGTAATAATACAAAAATTTCAACTGTCAATCTGTCTTTTTATCACCCAGATGGTGATATGCTTTTAAAGTCACAAATTGTCCCATCTAACTTAAGAAATCAATTTTTACTTTAAGTATGAAACTTTCATTGATTTTCACTTCAGAGGAGTACATATTTCTGGTATAACTATTACCACTGCATTGCAATTAAAAAGATAAAATAGCACCTTTCTGTGAAGGTATTAAAATGGAAGAGCTGGACATTTAAGCTTGAAATGTAGCTTGCACTGGCCTAGAAAACAACATTGCTCACTGACAAATGACTATGCAGTTCTTGTGAGTTTATTTCCATGGAACAATAATTCTGCTATAGATCATAGTCATAAGGTCCAAAATATTGGCCACTGCATTTATGCTACATGATGTTTCATGACCTATCAAACCAGATCACTGTCATAACCAGCCACAGATAAAAATGCATGTCTGCAATTTCAGGAAATTATTTCAATAGACGATTTATCTACCTTAAGGCTTTCTGGTAAAATGCTCATATTAGAGTTGATGTTTATCAAAAATATATATACAACTGCACATTTCACATGTATTTACATACCTGAATGTTGTCATCACAACATTCAGGTATAGGAGACATACAAGTTTATTTTTATCTCTATTTGATTATTATATGGATTCTTTCTCTCTTCAGAATGGCTTGATTTAACCCACATTACAGTCTTAAATCACTAGCTGAGGTCTCAGTTGCTGTGGCTGTATTGTTTAAGGCTCATATGAAGATAGATAGCAACAGACAAGAGAAAAATTAAGAAAAAATTCCGCTTAAAACAAGACAAAATGTGCCAGGGAAAATTCACTCACCTCTCTTGGAAAACTTAGCTCTTGTATGTGTGTATGTGAGTGCATGTTCATTCTCCAGTTTCCATTGAACTACAATTTCCTGCCTAAGTTTTTGGAAAGGCAAGAGATGGCAGTATTAACACATCTATAAAAGGCAGTAGTTCATTCAGCAAACTCGAATATTAGGATTCTTCTTCACATTTATTTTTATAGTTTCTTTTTTTGTGCTCTTTTTCCTGACTTTCAAGACATACTTTCTAAAAAAAAAACCCCAAAATCCAAAAGTAAACCAACCCAAAAGTCACAAACTGAAATCACTCCAATACTCTCCTCGCCACCCCCCTTGAAAAATTATTTCCTTCCACTCTTGCTAAACTAAGGAAAATATACAGTGAGGAAAATCTGGAAGATTTTCTATTATGTTGAAATAAAGAATAAAAATCAAAGAAAAGCACTGGGAGAGGGGAAAAGGGGTGGGAGAAAACAGCCACGATAAATTACTAATTTCTAAATGGATTGTTTCAATCAGGAGCTTTAAAAAAAAAGGGAGGGGGGAAGAGAGGAAAGAATGAACTTGCTTCTTTCCTTGATTCTAGCTTTTTGTAAGAAGATCAAAGAGATTTATGACCTGTGTCTATTTGAGTCTGATGCCAGAAAATAACATGTTCTCATTAATAGTCATTTTCTGATCAAAACAGAGCTTTTAGGCAGACAATGTGCAAAGCTTTTATAAAGCTGATTGTTGACAAAATTTTCAATAAGTTTCAGTGCAATGAGTGGCACACAGAGAGGAAAACTATGAGGGTGGCTGATAACTGCAGCACATTCTGCAGGAAAAATCAAATCTATTCTAAAAACCAAACCCCACTAGTGAATCTTGTGAGAATCACAACTGTTTGAGCTTACAAGGAGAGAAGCTCACTGTTTTTTGGATGGTTTTTGGAGCAAAAGTAAAAGCAGTCAATTTTTTGTTCTATTTCTTTGAACTTTAGTAGAACTTCTTAAAACTGGAAATCTAGAGAGAATAAAGTTTCCTCTTGAGATTTCCTGTTCATCCAGGTTTCAGATGAGTTAGTAATACAGGCAGCTGGGGACAATCTCCCATGGTATATTACTGCATAATTAGTTACAATATGGGGATTTTATGCCTCCCACTTCAGACTCCAGAGACCAGATACTGGGTAGAACGGGCCATTTGTTTGTTCTGGTATACTGGTCCTTGTTGCCAAAGAGCCAGTCTCACTCTGCTTAGACAGAATTTTCCAATCCTAAATAATAACAAAGTGATCTGCAATTATAAAGTGAATATGCAAGAACATTTTCACAATTAGAGGAATATAGGATGTAATGCACTTGTATTTGATGCTGGGTTGAGGACCTGGTCTGAGTCTTAGTTCCAGTGACTCTCTATTGCAGAAGTCCAGCTGAGAAGATTCCTATTCCTTCCTGCCCCCAGAAACATGTTCCTTAATTCTGCTGATTGACCTGTGCTTGGGTGTTTTTCTGCTCTCTAATCTGGTGCTATGATGAGGTCTGGTTTAAGGAAATGTATCAATCTCCCCTGAAAACTAAGCTTTTGCTGATCTTATTTTCAAAACCAGCATATTTTACTGAAGTATTTTAAAGAAATGTAATGAAGTGACAACTTTTGCAAATATAGAAATCGGCTGAAACAGAGACATGAGCAGAAACTTAACGAATCCTCATTTATACATTGATACTGAAGTCTTTGGTGGATTATGGTTATTGGTTTTTTTTCTTTGCTTTTATGTGGGTTTGTTTGGTTTAAGTTTTTTGTTTGTTCGGGCTTTTTTGGTTTTTGTTGGTTTTTTTTTTGTTTGTTTGTTTGTTTTTTTTTAATCCTTTAATACAGAGATACTTCTCAATGTGTTCTTTAAGTCCCATCAAATTTATATACTGCTTGAGGACTGGAAGGACTGCTAAGGGAAAGATACAAAATGGACACAGCACAGCACAGTATAAGGTCTACAGTATAAGATTTACAGAACTATGAGTGCAACCATTTGATGCAAAAAAAATAATCTTAAGGCATTTCTGCATGATGCAGTTGTTCTTACATGGGTCAGAAGCAAGCCCTAATCTAAGTCTAAGGAAGCACTAGAAGCATTTTGAGTTTCTGAGCAATTTTTTCTGGCAGAAAAATATCTTTGATACATCCACTCTCTCTGCAGTGCATATGCAAGGCTTTGCTATATACATATAGATATGTACATGCATTTATTAATATAAAAATATCACAGATCACAGCAATCCTGGGATATTCTGAGTTGGAAGGGACACAGAAGGGCCATTGAGTTCACCTCTTAAGTAAATGGCCTGTACAGGGATCAAACCCACAACCTTTGAGTTATTAGCACTGTGCTCTAGTCAACTGGGCTAATATATATCCAAATTCAGATTTGTGAGGCAAGATTCTGGGTTTATACTGTGGGTTTAGAGACTTACTGTACATCAGACCAGTGAAAAGGAAAATTATTGTTGAAGGCCATATTTTTTTTTTATAATTCTCTCTCTCTTTTTTTTCACAGCTCTTCCTATTGTCCCATCTTCACCTTTTGTGCATAGGCAGGAGCAAATAAGCAATCATGAAAAAGAGCAGGAGACATGTCTATTAACTTTCTGTGTCACAGGAAGAAATCTCACATCAGATTACATCCTTAGGAAGCCCCACTGCTGCAATACTCCCACAACACTCAGCAGTACTCACATAGGCCTTTCTCCCATTGCACTAACTACATGATGCCATAATTTTCCATATTTCTATTGCATGGCACCTTAGGTCTGCATGTGTATGGTCTCCTTGCCTGGTTCTCTGCCTTCCATTCTCTTCCTCCTGTCTCCTACCCCAGAGATCTGCAGGGACCCATTTGCCACTCTGCGTTAGAGTCCAGGTAATTATTCCCTGGAGAAGGCACTTACCTACATCACCAGCTGCTGTAGGTTAGGGCATGGAAATAGCGAAATTTGATATTTCTGCTGCACACAGCACATAAATACAGAACCTGGGTAGATAAGTTGTTCTGTGACAGTTTAGGTGTTAGATGTACATTTGTCAGCCTTCAGTACAGACTGGGCTGCCACACTAGTTTGTATGGGAGCACACTGAAGGAAACAATTGAAATATCTAACTCCAAAGCTTGTTCTCTTTGTCTGCTAGCAGTATGTGTTAAGACATGGTAGAGTATTCAGTAATGAACTGAGGTAAAGCACTGTTATCATTCCTGGCCCTTAAGGAAATTTCTAGGACAAGGAAATACTTGTCTGTAGATTTGAAGAAAGAGAATGTGATGCATGTTTAAGCTAAGTGCCTTTTTTTTTCAGACTGTTGTTCAGTGTATGTTCAGCATTTTCATTTCACTACCACAGAAAACACTTGGCTGACAAGAACTTGAAGGACAGTAAAAAATTTGGCCTTCACCAGTGTCCTAATTTAGAAATTGTTGCAAGTATTATAGGTTTGTCATAATAATTCCTAGTGTTCAACATTTTTCTACATCATCAGAAACTCCTGACTTCATCACATTCTAATTTCATCAACTGGCACGAGTGACATCAGTAAACAGCAGCCAGGAAAGATGTTGAATAAAAAGCTAAGATGGTACTTGGGATCAAATTAATGGCTGAAGCAATCAGCCAAGTCTTGTGTAGCTATGGGAAGAGCAAGTGGAAAGGTTTGTGCCTGCTGACAAATAGTGCCAATGAGCTCTCCTTTCTTTTTTTTTTTTTTTTTTTTTTTCCCTCAGTGCACTGCAGCAGAATTCTGTCCTTACAAACTTAATGCACCAGGATCCATCAAGAGATGAGTTTTCTGTAAGAATGATGCATCTCAGCTCACTGAGTGGTGACTGGAATAAGGACATTAGGATTTAAGAAATATTATGAGCTCTTTCAAACACAGGGCCTGTATGTAGCTTGTGGAAATTAATTTTATGCATCATTATATGTATCACCAGAAAAATGCTCTTGTACCTTCCCCATGTTATAGCAGCATATCTGTGAGCGTGTTGTCACAAGATGAAAATCCACAAATGTTAACTTCTTAATGCAAAGTCATTGTCACAAATAAAGTGAAAGAAATTAATTTTAACTTTTATGTTTGTTTGTTTGTGGGTGCTGTTTCACTTTCCAATCACAGTGATTGTTGTGACTCATTAGAATTTCCACTAACATTTCAAAGCAAAACTAAATTTCTTCACTATTAGAAGTACTTTTTAAAAGGTAGAGATGTATTATCTAGATAATTAAATGTCACTAAAAGTTGCTAGATTCAGTAGTAAAAAACTACATGTGAAGTCTAACGATAGATGAACCCTTATTGAAGTATATGTTGATGTATTAATTGAAAAATATGCCTTCAAAATGGGGTATGTAGCTTACAGTGCCTCCAGCTGTAGTCAGGTGCATAGAGCTGAGTGCACTTTTTTCAAACAGAAGCCAGGTTAGAAGAATTAATGCTATGCTCCTTCATTTCAGAGCTCACATAATAGAAGCAAGTAGCTGGCTTATATCTGTTGTAATTTAGGAACAGAAGACACTGAAGAGATTGCACATATATTAATTTACAAGGTGAAGCAGGGAGATGCAGGATCCTCTCTAACATTTCTGATATAGAAGTGAGATCAGTCCAACAGCTCAGGCATATATTTTATAAGAGGAATGAATAGATGAGTGTTCTTATAATATCCAAAAGGCTTCATATAGCACTTTTTATGCATGGAGTTAAAGTGTTTTAAAGTAAAAATATAGGCCATCATCTCAATATTATAGCTGGGCACGCCAAGGCTCAGAGATTGAGGACGTGTATGAAAAGTGATTTAGCCAGGACCGTACAGGAGAGCCTTGTTTAAGTCAAAGCTGGGACTCAGCTATCCTATCTGATTTTTATCAGATTTATATTCAGTCACCCACATGCAGGGGGAGAACTAAGTCATTTTCTTGTTTGTTTCTACTTTTCATTTGTGTCACAGTTTCTGGGATTTATTCCATAATAGATCAATTTATTTTGCAATACATTCTTTTTATTTTTATTTTTGTTTTAAAATGGTGACTTCTTTTTCAAAGGTAGCATAAAAATACACAGATATTGTTTTGTCCATCCATCTGTCTAAGCCTCAGGGCCTGATTATCATTTTCATTGAGACTACTTTATACTGCTCTAACCATGTCAATGAACCTTACAGTCATGGCCATAAATGTAATTTACACCTACTTGAGAGCTCCTATGCTTGCCAGAAAGATGCATCTTAGGAAGAAAGGGCTCTAGTAAACTTTGAAATCTAAATGCTGATCTCTTTTGTAGAAGCATTTCTTGTATATTCAAGTGCACAGTCCAGAAGACGTAGGCAACCTGCTCTATTTGTGATAATCCTGACAGGAATACCATATAGACTCCTCTACTCCTAATCCAAAAAAAGTTATTATGGCCCTTCATGCTGTATTTTAAGGCAGTATCAACAAGGGAAGAGCTGTGGAAAAAGAATAAAAATGGATCTCTGCAATGCCTGGAAAACACTTCATCCTCATTGACATTTGTGACGTTCATAATAAAAGTACAAATACCCAAGTAATTAAAATCAACTCCAAGACAAGATGCCATGACAAGCTCTAATCAGTAACTGGGTGGAGTTATAAGTCTACACCTACTTATAAGTCTACATCTACTCTGAGGATGATGAGGCACTAGAAGTTGTGGACACCACATCTCTGAAAATGTTTGAGTCCACGCTGGATGGAATTGTGAACAGCCTGGTCTAGGGAAAGGTGTCCTTGCCTTTGGCAGAGGTTGGAACATGATGATCTTTTAGGTCTCTCCCAGCCCAGACCACTCTATGATTCTATGATCACATATTCTTGGCTCCAAAGGGAAGCCTCCTCTGGAGCAGACAAGAGGTATTTCTGAGCACCCATCACTCTGAGAAGGGTGTTGCATCAAGACATATTATTGATCTAAAATATGCAACAGAGGCTGCTTTCTCTCATCCCCTGGAGTAATTCAGTTTCCTTATTAGGCACTGTATGACCAGTTGGGCTTCACTCCTATTTGCTGACCAAATCTACTATCAGAATCAGTAACAGTGGCATTCATCAACAATGACTGGTCTTTTCAAACTGAAGACCAAAAACGGTAAAAAAAATTTTACAAAACGAACATAACTCTCTTCTAGACTGCTGATGTGTAGATGGCATCAGGACATCTAATTATCCTGATGTACAAAGAAGAAATAAAGCTGCAGAGAAGTATTGTGACCACGAGCTTGTAGCAGATGTGTTTGTCTCACCCAGTAGCATATCTCTAGATATGGTCAATGAAAACAGGTGCAGAACATTCTCTCCTAGTTTCAAGATATTTCACTGATTTTCTCTTCATGTCCATAGACTTTTTAATTCATCTTGATATTTATGGTCTCTTGACTCAGTAGTACCCTGTGCCAATAAGTACCATAATCCATTTATGAATAATGTTTTCATGTTGATTAGCTAATAATGAGCTGGCTTACAGATTCAATGAATATCTACTTTATCTTCTAGGCAGTCTATTATCTCTTCCAGACAGAATGAGAGAATGTTTTGCTTTGTCATCTTTCATTTACCCTATCATTCTTTCAAATCTAAAGACAGAAACAAACAGGCCACTGAAATTTTGATCTATCCTTTTTTTTTTTTTTTTTGACATTGGTGTATCTCAGGAAAGTTCAGTAGAAAGCTCTCTCCATTTTTTTCAAAGCTTGTAAGATCTAGGACTCACAAGCTTTGAGAAAGTTTTTTAGAAAGCTTGTGAGATCTTGAACTCTGAAGCTCTTCAGGTACCTCATGATATCATTACCCTGGGAACTCCCATGTGAAGTAGACAAATTTTTTAAAACCCTTTTAAAGCTGACAACTTAAGGATATCCTTAAAAATTTCCAGAGTTTACCTGTTCATGGTCAGGAGAAATTATCCCAGACCCAGGTCTGACATTTAAATAATTTTGCACTGGGCTGAAGCTAGGATCCTTCTGTTGCAATCAAATTTTCTTACAGAAAAAGATTTATCATTTTCTTAGATACATCAGCAGAAACTCAAGGGTTTTGGAAAGGAACTTGAATTATTGTTCCCAAATACCAAGCCCTCAGTTTAACTGATGAGTTAAAGTAAGCATATCTCATGGGCATCCAAGTTAGGTGCAGGTCTCATTTTAGTCTCACAAAGCAGAAATAAACAGAAATATGACAGTCTGCTCTTTGTATCCTCTATAATATGCCTATAACTTTATTTTCTGGTCTGTTGGTTTTAACTGGTCCAGCTTAAAGACTTCCTCAAAAATGTTAGTCATGGATGAGAATTCCTTGTCTGCCACCCACACAGTGATATCATTAGCTCTCCATAGAAATCTTCCCAATCGGGAGAGTGTTGCAATGCAAACTGCAGCCTGGACTCAAGTCAAGCCTGATTTCCCAGCTTTTTCATTATCAGTGTTATATATTGTGTGACCCTGGGCAAGGCACTTAATTTTTCCATCCAAACCTGTAAAATGTGGTAATAATGTTTCCTTCCTCACACCTCTCCTCTCGCTCATCTGTTTGAAACCTCAGTCATGTCATGGGCTGCATGCTGGAAATGACCTAGTGTAAGTTAATTGCAAGATCACAGCTATGGATTGTAAAATCCTGGTGGGAAGAACTTGCAATCTTTTTTAATAGCATCCACCAGACTGGGGCTCTGATCATGGCTGAGGCCTCTAGACCCCAACCTAATCTTAAGGTACTAAAAATCATAATATTACACCTAGTTCATGCAATGGGAGCAGATATTTTGCCTTAATTTTTACTTCTCCTAGCCGAGCTTCTGTCAGATCAGAGTGCAGTTTTCAGTCTAGGGTTTTTTTGGTTTGTTTGTTTGTTTGAAGTTAATTTTGTGTTCTACAAGACAGAGCACACTGTGATTTAATTATAATTTATGTAACTTATGTATGTGCACATATAAGTACTTATTATTTTTATTGTGGGTAATTATTACCTATTTGATAATTCCATTCAGAAAAAAAGTGTAGCAAACAAGACATTAAGATCAGAACTGGCTTTGAACATCATATTTTTCTAATTTTTCTATCTCTCTCTGTTGTCTCTCAGTTACGTCCCTCCAAAGACATCTCTTGTGCCAAGGAACCTGTCTTGCATCAGTAAAACTATCCAACATTTTGCTGCAAATTTCCTCTCCAACAATTTGCAGCAAATAAGGTTGTGAACAAGTGAAGAAAAACTTCACTCTTTCTGCAGCATTCTGTCTTATTCTGATATAACAGATAGAGAGAGAGAGAGAGAAAGCAATGAGGAATGAAGGGAGAGAAATAATCTCTTAAATCATAAGCTCTCCATGCATGTAAACCCAGTACTTAGTACACAGCCTTTTCACCTTGACATTTATTCAGCTTGCTGGAGACTCGTGTGCCCTCAGTCAAAGCTAATTAACACTTAATTGACTTCATGAGAATTTTGTTCAGCAATTCTGATTTGCCACTCATTGTGAAACATGTAGCTGTAACTTTTGAGAGCTCAGCAGTTGTGGGAGGTTTGGCAGGTGTCAGGGGAGTCGGAGAGTGAATGGGGGAAAAGGAGTGGAGGAGTTTGTGTCTCCCTCTTTTTTCTTCCTCTGTCTCTCATTGAAACTGATACAAGGGCACAAGAGTAACAAAATAAGGCATTCAATAAATTGTCATTGGGGATACATTTTATTTAGCTAAAAAACACAATTTACAGTAGTTGAAGTTTGATTGATCTGTTGATAAACACTAATGTTTTGCAGTTGACAATTTTTCCATGTTAATTTCCTTAACTTTGGCAGTCCTGGCTGGCAGGACCCTATAAATAGTATCAGTGTCATCATCCTTTTTAAGTTATTAATGAGCCATCGTGTTTATAGAGGTTGGGATTTGGGGACAGGCTGTGCTTGACTGCAGTTTCTGACATTGATGCGTTAGCAGTTGGAACTGGGGCTAGATTAGAACAAGGAGGGGAAAAATGGAAAAGAAAAGAAAAGAGAGAAATGAAGCTGGTGCTAGCCAAATGCATTTGGAGTGGACAAGAACTGTTAATAATTAAAAGATAATTAAAAGTATAAAGAAAATTACAGGATACCATGCACAATCTGCTCTGATGCTGGTGCCACTTGAAATACACGTCTGACTAATTATCATTTCACCTGTGGTGGAAGATCCTTTTTTTTTCCAGCCCTCCTTTCCACTGTGCAGTGCTTTTGCCTATGTCCAGACTTTTATGATTGCCAAGGACTGACAACACACTTGAGAAGGCATGACTAATTAACTAGGCCAAGGCATCCACTGGCTGAATTCACAGAAACTTCAGTCAAAGCTGCCAAGCATGTGAGTACATGTTTGGATAAGGATGTCCTTCTCCAAATGTCTTCTAATGAGATGTTAAATATTTGCTGAGTATTAAGTGGAAGGTGATTTTTGCTAGGAAGTAGCATGGTATCATTATTTTGTATCCCTAGAAAAGTCAGTGCATCTTTCTCTGTTTTGTAGATGGGCACATCACAACTTCCTTCTGCCACTGAGTAAATGACAAGCTGATGACATTGTGATAGCCTCCAGGCTCTCTAAGAAATTCTGGGAGTGCTGTTAATGCTGCAGTAGGATGACACATGCCAGGAGAGGAACCTCTTCTCTTTTCACAGGGCCATCAACAGTCTTGGGTGCAAATTCCTCGACTAGACAAATGTCACCTGTGCTCCTATTGCTGGCACAACACACAAAACATGGTCTGCCAGAACCATTTGCACTCTCTGAAGCTTCTCTTTTCTTTCATCTTCATTTAACTTACAGAGAATTCTATTTTCTTTGTATTTAATGTTATTTTTTCTTTGTATAGAGAATTGTATGTATATGTGTATGCATGTGCACATATGTATGTTCTGCAAATTTATGTGCCCACACAGAAACACACATACATGTATATACACAAATTCAAAGTTATTAGAACAAGTCTAAATGTATAGGAAAATCCATGTGTGACAGTACTGACATTTTAAGGAATTATCAAAGCATTTCTACATTGAAGAGTAGTGGCATTTGTAGGCAAAGTCCTAGAAGAGACCATTAATATCACAAAATAGAGTGTTTTGAAATTAAAAAAACCCTATTTTGTGAATAAGATAGGATTAATCTAATTTCCATTCTTATTAAACTATGCATTTACTTAGGGCAGTGAGAGAGTTTGTTTATTTGGATCAGGAGTGCCTTTCTCAAATAAATTCCATGTTCTTCCTCACTGGCTATGCTTTAGTTCAAATTGTGGAATATACAAACTAGATTGTCCACAGATAGAGCCACACTCTAAAATCTGCTTCTAAAGCACACCCAGCGAAACCCAATCACAAGTGGACATTTGGCCCACAGGACCATAACAGAGATGGTCTGAGGTGAAAAACCAATGGACATTATGGGCACTGACTCCTCAGCAGCACCACAGCTCTGCCCCTGTTGATCTTCCCTCCTTGCTAAGGGAGACATATCTCAGCAGATCACTGATTTAATGGTTCCTCTTTAGAGCGCAATCAGAGATCAATGCCTACAAGGCTGCTGCATTTCACTCACTGGGCATATTTACCCAAAGAAATAAAGTTTCTGTAAAGAAGTAATCTTCAGAGAAGGTGTGGAGTGTGAGAACTATTTACTGGTGAATTTAAGATACATTTCTGTTAAGCACCCTAATTATCTCCGTGCACATAACAAAACACAACTTAGCATGAATTTACTTTTGAAGATCAAGGGAGTGAAGTGTACATATTCAATCACACAATTTTGCAAGAATTGACATTTTTTTATTAGATTTAGCTATACATTCTATAAGAAAGACATTCTGGTTTTTGCATATATGTGTTTGCATAGCACCTTCTGCAATACCTTCTTCATTACAGAACCAGCTTAAAGATTAGTACTAATATGAATATTACAGGGCAAATAACTTTTTCTGATCTAGCAGAAGGAAACCTACTCTTAGAGACAAGAGTACAAAAAATCAGGTACCATATTTCCCATGGTAAACCAGTTAATGTAGCTGTGTAACGTGTGGGAGAAGACACAATGAAAATCTCTATGAAGAATGAAAAAAATACAGTCTAGAATTCAATATGGATTCAATTCAAAGGCTTAAAGCTGTAAGAAACACACCAAAGAATAGTTGTGAAGTCTTACACATCACTTTTATAATTTTCATTTATTTTGCACGCCACCAAGTACTAAAACATACATCCAGTACCTGAGGCAACTTACTTCACCTTACTGCAGTAAAAGATTCATAGGGAGTTCAATTATAAAATGATTGGCTAATTTCAATAGCTTGTTTTAGCTATTAAGCCCTCCACAAAGACTTTATGAATGTTCTAATGAATACCTTGCAAGACTTTCAGTGTAATGAAATTTGTATTAAAACACTAAAAGGAGTGTCCCGCAATGTAAGGTCACTTCCATTTGTTCTCATTACAGCCCTAGAAGGACAAAAGAAGAATGTGTAGTTTCCTTCTTTTTTTCCCCCCCTTTATTTTTTTTTTTTTTGGCTGCAGAAAGGATGTTAATTTTGAGCACATAAGTTGAAGTGTTAACTTGTAAGTAGCAGCGTCACTGGCTTATGGTGACCTAGGAGGTTGTTGGATAAAATTGCCAAATTGAGTTTAGCCTGGACAAATCCACCCTTTACTTTTTCTTTTTTTTTCAGGTAGTAGTACAAATGCTATTCCAAAATTTTAGATTGAGTTACAGTAGTTGGGGGATGTTGGAGGAGCTTTAACAGCTCATACAAACAAAGATAAATGAGGGAGATCATGATTAGAATTAAATGATATATGAATACCTATCTGTTAACCAGTGCAAAGAGGGACATGAGAATTTCAAGACCATTCATACTGTTTGAGAAATAACATATAAAGTTATACTGACTCACTAAAAATGTGAGGAATCATTTGGAGATAATAAGCCCTACAGCCTATCCTCAAAATGTGGACCTATAAGAAGACACTGCTCAAAGATGTGGAATATTAGTTATTGAAAATATATATATATATATCTTCACTTTCAGGACATTGATTTATATACTTTAAGTAAGTGGTTTCCAGGGGAAAGTATCAGGGCATTCCCATGTAAACCTAATGTTTTTTGTCCCTTCTGATGGGCATAACTGGCTCAATTGCACTGTCTGAGAGGCAGCTGTCATGTGGTAGAATGTGTCAAAAATATCAAAGGTCCCCTAAGCACTCCAGACTCATCTCTGGGGCCTTCTACCACAAGACTGTGTGTGATCCACAAAGGTGCATCAAGCAGTGTACAATTGCCCCTCAAGAAGAGGTACCTGTGTGTTCTCACCTTAACCTGAACATATATTAACCCATGAAATTGAACTTCATACTGTGAGGGCTTCTCCCACCCTTGCTGGTCAAGGCTGTGGCTACCAAGCTTAACTGCTGGATCCATGGGTGGTGATATCTTTCCTCTCCACTGTCTATACTTATCCTTTCTTTCTCTTTCTCTTTCTCTCTTTTCCTTATATATGTTCTGAAATGAAGGTATGTGATCAGACACCTACAGCATTTGAGTAAATTTCTGCACTTTTCATACAGACTGAACCTGTGGCCTTACTTTTTCTGCATTGTAGCATTGTAGAGCTGTGAGGGATTTATCTATACAGAGGTGAGACACTTGCAGAATTATCCTGAATTAATTATTAAAGTGGATTATTTCAATCTCATTAAACTGTCATGTGGATCTCTGACTGAGAATTAAAGTGGTCTTACTTTGCTTTTTTTAATCACTTCCAAAGTTACACTGCATTAAGGCCGTTTGAATTTCGAATACCCAAAGAGAGATCTTAGGGCATTCCAGAATAAATTCACTCATAGATGCATGCTAAATTGCATCTGCAAATGGACCCAGGGGAAAGAAAACGAGTATGGATCAATCTCAAGTTTGTTATATTTAGATAAATGTTAATCAATTATTGGAATTATTTGTTAAATGCTGTCCTTATTTGAGCATGCAGCAAGCACAATAGGATTACATGCATGTGGCCACTTACACTAGTTCAACTGATAAAAATGGACTAACACATTTTGTGATGGATGGCATTGTCTCACGGTCTAGTAACTTTTGAAGTCACTCAAAGATATATTAGAATGAGAATACTTTCTGAAAGCCTTGGAATGAACCTTCCTTCCTTCCTTCCTTCCTTCCTTCCTTCCTTCCTTCCTTCCTTCCATCCTTCCTTCCCTCCCCCTATTTGCAGAGCTCATGTGCCTTTCCTCATGAATTATCCTCAAAGTCTTCACCCAACTCCAAGTCCAGGAATCTGAAGCTGTGAAAATAATAGGTACTAAAGGTCATTAAAAGAATATTTTGATTTTCCTCTAAAATGAGCCAATGACTTATATCTTTAGTCTGAAGCAACCATAAGTGCCTGAAGGCAGTAAGAGGAAGTTGAGGGGCAATAGTGTCAGACACACCTCAAAGCACAGAGAAGCACTTACCAAATATCTGCACTGGGGGTTATGCAAATAAATGTAACTATTGCAGCACTGACATCTGCTTCCAATCTCCCCAGATCAAAAGTTGCAGCTCCTAGAAAGTATCAATATTCTGAAATATATGTTTTCCTCTTAAACTACATTTTTATGTCCAAATTCAGGAAAACATAATGCTTCCCTTCTAGAACATATCACCATAACCAAGCCTTATTCCTTTTCCAATATTTTTTGCTAATTTCTGGGTTGAATACTATCCACTTCATGCAGAGTTTTCTGCCTTCATAGAATTTTGCAATTTAATTGTGTGGAAAAGAAATCTTTATTTAGAGGAAAAATTACAACCAAAGACAGTTTTACTGAAAATATAAGAAAGGTTTGGTTTCTACAATCACTGCATCCATCATTATTTAGACTAGTCTATTAGTAAGTGATGTAACTGAAATAATTTCTACCTTTTCATTAAAATTCTGGAAAACTGACCAAAAATTCCCTTTTGCTTTTGCAGAAAAAAATTTCCAGTATGTTTCAGATCTTCTGACAAATTTTCTGACTTCAGAAAAAATTGACTTACATCTCCTATAGCTAAGTTATCTTTAATGTTTCTCAGGAGACTGGGAGAGAAACGAGAGCTTAAAGATCCTACTATGGGCATTTAGATTAAGCAGCAATTCAAGTGGACGTGAAAAGGTTGTGTTTCAACCATAAGAGTTACTCAGAGACAGTGGAAAGGATGGATCATCATCATTCTGCCTCCTCTGGAATCACTCTGCAGCACTGCAGCTGGAGTCTCACCAGAGAGGATCAGAGAGGGAGAATTCCCTCCTTTGGTCTGCTGCCCATGGTGTTTTGGATGCAGCTCAGGAAACAGCTGGGGCTTTCTGGGCTGCCAGTGCACATGGCTGGGTCATATTGAGCATCTCAGCAACCAACATCCCCAAGGCCTTCTCCCCAGAGCTGCTCTCAAACCATTCCTGCTCAGCCTATACTTATGCTTGGGGTTGCTCCAACCCAAGTGCAGGACTTGATGCTTGGCTTCGTTGAACTCCATGAGGTTCAGACTGTCCCACCTCTCCAGACTGTCTGGATGGCATTCCTTCCCTCTGTCATTTGACCTCACCTCACATCTCGGTGTTGGCAAAAGTGCACAGTGCCCTTGGACCCTGATGTCCATTTTGATGACAAAAATCTCAAGCAGTGTCAGTCCCAGTTCTCACCTGTGAGGTGTCTCCACTACGACATCAAGCCACTAACCACAAGTCTTTGAGTTTGACCATCCAGTCAATTCCTTATCCACTTAACAGTCCCTCTTTCAAATCCATGCCTCTCCTTTTGAGAAACAAATGTGTCATGAAGGACAGTGTCAAATATTATACTCACCAGATTTCCAGCTTATAAAGAAGCATTATTCTGAAACACACATCATAAATCCCATCCCTGTGGACTCCAGAAATACAAATACAAACATGAGTGTCCAAATACAAACAGGAGTGTCCAAAATGGCATAACCAGCACAACAAGTGATATTGGTTTTTTTGTTTGTTTGTTTTTTGCCATGCAAAGACTACCTCAACCTGAATAACCTGTTCTTGAATTGTTCTTGTGTGTGGACAGTATTGTCTGTTTGAAAGTATGAGGGAAAAATAGAAGACAAAAGAGGGAAATGGAGATTTCAATGACAAAATTTTAGTGCTGACTGACACTTAAGTTTTGGTGAAAAAAAATTGCAATAGGGATGTGACACTGAAGACTATTTCTTCATGAAACAGATATTTACTGGATTAAATAATTCTGGATTAAATATATGGATGTCAAAACAGCAATTATATATGCTTAAAATTCCAATTTTCAATATATACAAATCACAATTTTTCTTTAACAACTAATTTATTTCCACTAGCTAACTGAACAGTTCCCACAGTTCAGTGCTACTAAAGATACAGCAGTAAAACCTGATTTCACCACAAACAGGAAAGCAATAGAAAGTTTTGTAAATCAAAGCTTTACATTTGAAATGAAATGTGCTAGTTTAACTTATTATGAGAAGCTCTATCATTATAGAGAAAGATGAAAATATCATACAAGAATAACTGCATGGTCTTGAGGACAGAAAAACTGAAACCAAATTAATTTAACAGACTGAATTGCCATACTATTCTCTCCAACAAGGATAGTAAGAATCTTGCTTTTAGAACAAAGACTGATAGGGAAGAAGATAATCATCTTGGGTGCAGCTATTTTTTACCAATTATTATTAATATCAGTTTAATTTGGATAGTTGTAGGATCCTGGGGACACAAGGAAGATGAAATGTCATTTGTACGATATACTCCTGTGGCTTCATAAGAAATACCAGGAATAATTATGGGAACAAAATCAAATGGGAGAAACTAAAAAGAGGGGCTGTTACAGCGACCAGAGAATGGAGAATCCATCTAACTACTGTAGATGAAAGTAGCTGGGTGCTTTTAACCTGGCAAAATGAAAGATGACAGAATATGACTGCAGCAAATAAACATTTTGAGAGAGTAAACATTAGAAAACTAGACAGGCTACTTAGAGAGAAAGACACATAGCTGTAGAAGATGAAATATGTATATAATGACTGGAAAGAAAATAAGACAAGGTTTTAAATTATTTTCTAAGAACAGAAGAAGAATGCTTAGGAACTGACTTGGTAATGTGGGCACAGAAGCAAAACAAAGGTAAAATGGTTGAGTTTTCATTGTTGCCTGTATGTTACTTTTGCCTGCAAAAAAGCAAGTCTGGACTCTATGTCTCAGGAGGTACCTTCCTGCCAATGTCCTGAAGCCCGTGGTAGCTTCTGAAACTTTGAGATTTTGATAATTCAGCTTTAGAAGGCAATATGTGAACAATATACAATCCAACCACGGGCAACTGCATCAAAATGACAAGGAGCATGAAGTATGCCACCTACCCAAGTGCGTAAAATTGTAAGTGTGTGGTCCTGAAATAACCCAGATGATTGAGACTTGCTGACACAATGCATTAGAAATGAGAGGATACTTCCAAAATCAGGAACCACATAAGTCTGAAAGCTATAAAGAAGGAAGTGCTGCATATTATAACTGAGTTTAATTTACAAAAAATAATGAGTAAAATTGGTTTTATCTTCACTATAATTTCCTTTTTTATACTGAGGGAAAGTTGTAAGAGCAGAAACAGAACAAGACTCTATTTGATTTCATTCTAATCACTACTAAAGTTATGAAAAATCCAGGACCACTTTTTAGATGTGAATGCAATTTTTATGGATTACTTTTAAAATGAATGAAAATAATCCCTAAACTGATGAGAAAAGGATTTCCTGAAAGTCTATATAGTTTCACAAAAGGAAAAGACAAAAAAGCAAAACAAACCCATGCTGAATAAATAAGTAGGTCTTAATTCAGTTTTGTCAGATTTTGTGAAAACTGCTCTTTTGTTTTTATGTAATATTTGATGCTGTACAGAAGTTTTACACTTAGCACCTTGTTGCTTCTCTGCTTTTATCCTGCTGGCAAAAGCTGTTTTTTTACATATGAAACTACTCATGGGACATTGGGCTAAAAAATAAAAATAAAACTTTGAAATTCTGACTCATATGCTAAGAAAGAATTGATTGAGAAAAAGATGCAGATGAAATTTGGTTTCCAAATTTTCAGCTTCTTAAAATAACCATCAAGCAGTCCTGGTCCATAAAGGTTTTTATTTTTCATGCATGAAAATTCAGTTTATGAGCAAAACATTTTGTAGGGTTCCAGTCACAGCTCATTGGGTGTTGTTCTTCATTTGTCTTCACCACTGGAAGCAACTATCTAAAAAAGCTCTGCACTCTATTGACTTCATAAACATGTGAGCTTGAACACCAATAGGGTATCTCAGCTTGCCACCTGTGATCTTTTCCTCTGGAGAGGACCTTTTGATTCCAAGGCAGTGCAGCATATATGGAAAGCAACATTGAACAAATTGTGTGAAAGCAGCTGTTTCACACAGGGGAGCGGAGTTTTTCCCCTATGTGTTATAAGCCATCTTACCAGTTCCTAACCTCTCTGGGGTTAATGTGCTATGCTTGGGAAAGGTTTCTGGTGTGGTATGGAATGTGAATTGAGAGAGAGAGAGAGAGAGTGTGTGTGTTTATTAATCTAATTTTATACATTTTCAGAAAGATTTGAGTAAAATAGAATTGTGGAATGGTTTGTGTTGCGCTAGAAGGGACTTCAAAAATTATCTAGTTCCAGCCACCCTGTCACAGTCAGGGACACTTCTTGCACCTTTCACCTTCCCCATCCAGCCTGGTTTTGAACACTTCCAGGATGGGGAATAGACTACATGTCCCAGAAAATATTCTCATCCAGATCTTTTTTGGCTGAAGTTTGATCTCTATCTGGCTATGATGGCTTCATTAAATAATCAACCTATCTCTCTGTTTGCTGCATCCTGTTTTACTTATGCATATACCTGGCCCATAAAAGGAGAGCTGTTTCTAGGTGATCATTAAGGTCTCTTCCAACCTAAACCATTCTATGATTCTGTGATTCAAACTGAGTGAATGGACATAAGTTTACATGTTTACAGGGCAGCAGCTACTAAGTAAGGCTCCTTGCTAGATTTTATCTCCTAAAGAGATGTGGTATGTTGGACAGAGTTTCTTTTTATAATGAAAAATCTTTACACAGAGATTTTGAAGACATATCCACCTAGGGAACTGAATTTGGGGAACCCCTGACATCTGACAAGTGGTTGTGTTGAATGTGAATCTTCTCCCAGCTTTTTCTGGTTAACATGTCAAAACCTCTTTACACATAAATTCAAAAGGCACAGATATCAAGAAATTTTTTGTCTATCTCTTTGTTAAGAGATATTACAATTAAGAAACAGGCAGATAAAAGAGAGGTCACTGCTCTGCTGTGACCTGGTGCAACCTCACCTTGAGTCCTGGGGGCAATTTTCTGTGCTACAATATAAAAAAAGATACAAAACAAATTAAAAGTGTCCAAAAGAAGGACACAAGGGTGGTGAAGGTCTGTGAGGGGAAGCCATGTGAGGAGTGGTTGGGGATGCTGTGTCTGTTCAGCTGGAGGAGGCTGAGGGGAGACCCCAGGGCAGCTCCAGCTCCCTGCGAGGGAACAGGAGGGGAAGGCTCTGATCTCTGCTCTGTGGTGACAGGGACAGGAGCCCAGGAAACGGCCTGAAGCTGTGGCAGAGGACACAACACTGTTTAGATTCGTAAAAGGTTCTTCCTCTAGAGGGTGGTTGGCACTGGGCAGGCTTCCAGGGCACTGGTCACTGCACCAAGCCTGCTGCAGTTCCAGAAGTGTTTGGACCAGGCTCTCAGGAATGTCCTGGGATTTTTTGGGGTGTTCTGTGCAGGGCCAGGAGTTGGACTCAAGGATCCTGATGAGTCCATTCCAACTCAGCATATTTTATGATTCTATGAAAGGTCTTACCACCATCTATACTTCTGGGGACTGGCTCAGTCAAAGACTCAAAAATATTTATTTCATGAGGAACACAGTGTGCAGAATGCTTTCCTGGCCTGGGCTCAGTGGCTGATGCAAGCATGCAGAGGGAGAAAAGGGTTTCGATAGATAAGCATGGGAATAACTGATAATGATTTCCTAATTGTGGTGTGTTCATGTACAGAAAAATAAAGAAACAGTGATAAGAGCTGTTGGCATTCCTCTAAATGACATTAGCCAGTCTGGATGCATAATAAAGAGTTCAGAGAAATTAGGACCTGAACAAAAACCTGGCCCATATGTTTGTCTTTCTCTTGTTCCTCCAAAGGGCAAGTGTCCCCTGTTCAGAGTGCAGCATAAATAGTGACAGAAAATGGCACACAGCATGCAAGCTTGTTTACCAATTAGTACAGCTTCTTTCCAGTTTTGTTATCATGGGAAAATATCGTTGTGTAATTGAGAAAAGAAATTAATAAAGTTCCATCACAGTTTACCTTTGTTTAGAAATACAGGTCCTCCAAGAACAATGGCTTTTATTTCACATTAAGGGAAACATTCTTTTCTTTCTGTTTGAACCAGATCTGAATATTAATAACATAATATTGGCTTGATAGTTTCTCAGAATCTTCTATTTGATGCTCTGCTAAAAAACCATAAAGCTATAATAACAGAAGACAAATCTCCTTCATGTACCAGTGTCTGAAATCAAAGGGTTGTCTGCTGTGTGGCTGTGCTCTTTGCACTGTTGCTTCTGTTATCAAGGCATTTCCAGGCTAAGAATCTTTTCTCTGCCTCCAGAAATTAATGCTGGTAGGGATGTGCTGGTACAGTTTTTACAGAGACAGAAAGTGACTTAATGAATAATATAAGTGCGCCATGCAGAAAGAGTGAATTCCAGCTGTGGCAAGTTCAGCAAGACTCCTACTGTCTTTGCTGGCAGGACACCCCACTTCAGCAGAGGGTTTATTATCTCCTTACAGGATACATCAGTTTCCTAAGGACTGGGAGGTTCTGTTTTTGCAGTTGGCCTTGGCCATGTTTCTTTCACATGGAATAAGTGAATGGATAACAATATTTATATTAGAAATTTCAGTCTTACACTTAACTTAGTTTTCCTTTCTCTTTGGTGGTGAAGTAGATAAATTATTTCAGTTTTCTGAAGGATGGGTATGGGCAATTTGGGACAAACACTTTTTTCTCTCTCTTTAAAACCACATAGGCTTATAAGTTTTCTCTCCCATCTGAACACTTTGGCAGATAGCAAAACATTCAATTGGAACATGTAATGAGTCCAAAACAGACTGAAACTTAAGGATTCCAAACAAATGGCCTGATGGTCAAAAGGACTGATCTTCTAGAAAAACAAAACTCTGCCATCTTAGCATGTGTTAGGAAACTGCATGTTAGTCTCCAGTTTCAGAAAACCTTAGTTAAGAGGATTAACTAGAATAGGGAAGGTTAAATCTGCTTTAATTTCTGGCAACAAGTGTGATGAATTCCTTAGTAAAGAAAATGCAGTAACTGAGCTCTGCAGAAAAGCTATTTTTCCAGAGCTCTTAGTAAGGGAACAAAAAAAAGAAGATTCTGTCAAAACCTGATTCTTTTTTTTTTTTTGTTTGGAAAAACTGATATGCAGCATTTTTCTTTTTCAGTTTAGTTAACATATAGTAAATAGTGTTTTACAAAAATATCTGCAAGATTTTGGTTCAGGGAAGCTCTTAAAAAACAATATGAAAAACAAAAGTAAATATTATTTTTAATTATTCTAACTTTCTTATTGCAACTCTGGTTCTGAGATCTGTGATATCAATTTATTTAAAATAAATATTCTTTCTGTGGTGCATATTTTCATAGTTGCAACTCACTCCTGTCTAGAACAAAAAAAAAATGGTTTTGTACAAATAGTTGAAGATATGAGTGGAGTAAATCAGCCATTTGCTGCAGAAAATAATTTTTCTCTTTCAATACACTAGTAAAATTTCCATTTTTCCCCTCCTTTGTATTATAACACAAATTATAAAAAATTAATATCTCACTGGACTACAGATGAGATGATGGTGGAGAACACTAACACAAGTAATGGCATATAAATGTAAAATGAAGATGTTTTGATGAGTTTCAGAAATCTTAGAAATCTTCAGATTGAAATTTATTGATCTGTGCCACAGCTCTCTAAAGCAGAATATTTTTGTCTTCAAAGAGTTTGGAGTCCAACCTTCACAGGCAGTGCTGCCCTGTTTCTGGGACTGTCTTTGCTTACTATTAGTGTGCAGATCTGTTGTGGAAGAGAGATAATATTTATGAACTGAAAAATACATCCAAATCTTCCTGTCCTATGCTAGATGGACAGTGAACTATAACCAACTGAAGCTGGTTGGAAGCCTCTGCAAAATTTTTCAGTCAAAAATTAAAGTATATATTTCCAGTTATGTTAGGTGTTTTAGAAAAATACATTTTTGTTGGGAAAAGCTCATATTTTGGTCTTCCTTCCTATGCTTGTCATTTCCTTCTTTAAATATGAAGTAAGGGAAAGGAAAGCAAGACATAAAGATACATAGAAGAAATAAATGTTATTTGGATTTTAGAAAAAAGGATAAAACAATCAAAAATGTAAAAAATACTCATTAAAAAATCCATAAAAGTGTTTAATCCAAAATGTTGACCCATTGCAACACTGCAGTAAAAATGTGTTTCTATATCAATTCTAACTTAAATGTGCATGGTGATATTATGGTCCCATGTTTTCTCCTGGACCGACAGTTTGTGTGCATAATTTCTGGAATAATCAGCATCTCTTGGGTTCTTAACCATACCATCAATTTAAATTCCTATTTCAACATTCTATATATTTTCTGTCTTCAACTCAGCTGAGCAGTATGTGTTCCAGCTACAGAAGACAAAAGCTCCAGTTGCTTGAAGATCCACAAGGAAACTAATGACTTGTGAAGGCTGACCTAGAACAGAGGCTCGATGGAGTTAAAGAGTAAAGCAGGGATTTATTAGGAGTCCTCAATGGATCCACCTTGGACCCTACAAGAACTCAGCCAGGGCTACACCAAGATGGACCCAAAATGGTCACCAAATGGATGACTGGTCACAAGATCTCTCACTTTTATTAGTTTTGGTCCATTTGCATATTGGAGTTAATTGTCCCGGTATAGCTTTAGGTTATGAAGTCTCATCCTTCTTGTTTTTCTCTCTTCATTCTGCCATTGTTTATGCTCTTGGGCCTGAGATTTGGATCATTTGTCCTTGGTCCCCAGCCAGGGAAGGAATTGTTTTGTCTACCTACTCTGTGAAGAGAGTTTACTATCCCCTAATATGAAGCTCAGAACTACACACTAAAGCAGCACAGAATCTGAAAAATGCAAAACGTCAAACCTGAGGCACCAAAAGTGTTATTCCAATAAACATTCCTTTGTAAATCATTGCATAAAAAAGCTTTTCTGTTAAACATCCTGTTTTGAACCTCTTTAATTTTCAGTCTTCAAATTTCAATTCTCTGTGGTTACAGGACTGTTTTCAGGCTTGCCCAATAGGTCCTTGGGACTGGGACCTATGGTGGTCCAGAGTTTTGTGGTCTGGGCTGAAGAAAGATATGAAATATTACTAGCATAATTTATGGTACATATCTACTTAGTTCTTTCCAGGATAACTCATAATACATGAGACCTCATATTATGTTTTAATCTGTATGTCTCGGGTTATTCTGGTTTAGTACAATATCAGCAAGAGAGACTGCTTGCTCTGTGAAACACAGACCTTTGTAGTATTAAGTGTTTGTGGAAAGTGTTTTACACTAATATAAATATTTCAAGTGCCTCAGTATGCTTTGGGTCAGTTATTCTTAAAATATTGCAGAATTAGCTCATTAGGAAGGACTGCATCTTAAACAAAGAAAAGGCTGCCAGGGCATGACTGATGAAATTTTACTAACAGATACTCACTTATCTTTAAGAAAAGAAGCAAGCAACAAACACAGCCCTTCCTAAACTTTTACCTTTGTGCTTTTTCCTTCGTATTACAGTGGAGTTTCTCTAGAACCCAAAGTCTCAGACTGTCTTCTGGGAGAAAGAATCCTCAGATACCCTTAAAAGATCGTAAGTGCAGTAGGTGAATATACAATTTAGATGTTCACCATCCAGAAATAACTAATAATAATGCATATTTTAGACTCTGAAGACAACTGATGTCACAGATTTTCTCACTGAAAAAACTAACTTCTCTTGTTGTTATCCTGTCAGACTGTTTTTCATGCCTTTAAATTGAATTTAAATTATAAACAGACACATATGTATATATATATATATATATATATATATATATATATTCTGCCCTTCCTTCTTTGTGCTATAGAACTTTCTACATTTATTTTTCTTCTTTTTTTAAATGAAGAATTTTTTTTCCTGTCTGGATTCCAGCTACTTACCAATTTATGTTTAATAGACTAGCAAGTTTTCTTCTTTAGTGGCATAACTACTCCTTTTCCAGGAAGAAAAGAATGAAGAATATTGCATTAATTAAGGAAGCAGATGTATAATAAGAGAACCAGATAGGTAGGAATAAATGCAATATATGTTCATAATTTATGAGAATTGTTGAAGAGATAATGATACACTATTGCATGTTCTATGTCGTTATTTTCCATAAAGGCAGAGAAAAATAAAGCAAATTGATTTTAATTCTAATTCTTTTTATTGAATCGAGTCTGTTACTCATTCCATAAAGCATAAAAGAACACTATAGTACAGAGCAAGGAATTAGAAAATATTTCAAAGGCACCTTTAAGTGAATAAACAGCCACAGGCAGGAGAATGGATGGTACCATCAAAGGCAGAGCAAAAGCTGTTCTTGAACCTTTTTCAGGCTGAGAGCAACAAAATAATGGCCCAGGATTTATTTTTAATAAAACCTAGACTTTTTCTAAGAATACCAGAAATAAGTAAGTATATAAATAACTGTGTATGAATTAATGAACACAGGTTCAGAAAGAAAACATAGAGGCAGCGTAGAAGAAAATGGGGTGGGAGAGAAACAAGTAGAAATTCTAAATGTGCATACAGTAGCCTCTATGTTTTCAGGAAACCTTGCTAAGTATATCAAACTAATGAATTACAGACTGGTATAAGTAGTGACATTTCAGTAGAGACCTGCTTTGTACCAGAATTCAGCTGCTTTTAATTCTGGAGACTGAGTTTAAATCTCTCTCTACTGCACAGGGGAAAAGATCATTCTACTCAGCTGTTTACGCAGAAAGGAGGATAACCTTTGGGACAGTGCACTGAGGCAGCTGTGTACAATAATCTGGAAGTACAGATATGGAGGAATGGACCATTTCTTGGTTGTTCTGGTTTGTACAGGTAAGGCCAGAATATTAATAAGCCCAGCCAAAGACTTCTGCCTATATTAGTGTAGTGATCTGGAAATCCCTGATGTCTCTGACACCTACTGAGCCTTTGCATCACTACAGAGGACTTCAACTCACCTTAGATAATTTAGTGTTTCCTGAAAAAATGAGTCAAAATGAATTGCATTTTAAAAGACTCTGTTCTCATCTTCACACGAGATTATATTCTCAGATGTTTTGGATAAACAAAACAAAAAACTGAAATAAAAGCTAAGATGACTTTACCAACCTCATGTTTCCAAAAGTATTATTCACCTTGCTGCATAAATGAAATGTTTCCAGCAGTTTCCTATATGTGCTTTTGAAAATGTGCATGGGGAAGTTGTGAGAAGAGAAACAAAGGCTGGATCTATTCACAGAACAACAAAAGATAGAAAATAACCGATGAAAACAATTCCATAGGAATCAAGAAATTAATATCTTGCCACTGATGGCAGAAGACTGGACATAGTGGCAGAAAACAGTCCTTGCCATCATGCATTTCTGCAGCTCTTTTCTGCAGTACAGAAAAACCAAAACAAAGAGTAGGTGATTACCCTTTTTTTTCATATTTTCCTGTTTTGTCATTTAAAAAAAAATATATATTTGTTGGTTAATTAATCAAAATAAACCATGACAACTTATAAAACACTTTCCCCCAGTATTTTCTCAATTCTAAAAATGTCAGATTTCTATTGCATTGACATATTGAAATATGAAAGAAAAAATAACCTGGTCAAACTTTATCTCTTTTAAGTCTAAATTTTGATTATTGTTAAAATGGGCTAAAGCAGAATTAGTTCAGTTCTGTGAATCTGCCAAACAGTGAGATTTATGAGGCTAGGTTACTTTTTCTTTAGGGAAATAGCACACTTCTCAGACCAAGGAAAGATGAATTACAGAAAACAGTATAGTGAGAATTCATCATGGAAATGAACGTTACATAAAATCATAGGACTGATCCTTTTTTACTTCCAGAAGAAAGTTAGGGGACAAAATGGAGGAAGTTATTCTGGAGGGGAAAAAAAAAGGCAAAGAAAAAAAAAGTGGTTTTAGTTCATCTCCAGTTTTAATTTTCTGGTTTTCAGACACAAAAATAGATAAACAGTCAGGCAGATAGAATGAGTAAAAGAGAGAAAATGCAGACTACTTAAAGGAAAAACATTGATAGACTTCCTTACTTCTCCCCATGTCTAGCTGGCCTATTCAGAAGTTACTGGCATAAATTTGGACTTTGTTCTCATCAGTGGTCATAGAAAAACTCCCAAGAATTTCCAGCAGATTTGTGATAATGCACCAACTTTTCAGATTTCTTGGTTTTAAATGTTCTATCTGACCTAGGTGTTTCTGTTATCTTTTTGTTGTTGTTGTTGTTGTTCTTGTTGTTGTTTTCCCCTCTTTCTCCACACTTTTCACAATTTCACTTCACATTGTCTCCCAATTATTTTTTTTTCTGAAGGTTTTTGTCCTGAGCTCAGGTACTCTCTAAAAAACCACTTTGGGAGACTCTGATCCCAATACTAGGAAGTACTGAAGTGTATTCTGGACATCAATAGACCATTCCCCTAGTTAAAACATGATATTTACCAGATATATGTGTAAATGTTTCACTAGCAATTAAGTAGAGATGTCTTAGATTTTTAAATAAACCTTTCTATATTTTTTTTTGTTTCTTATCAAATATCTTCCCAGATTTCAAATAAAATTGAGTTCCCTTTTGCTCATATATGACTCTCAGTTCTCCTTTCTTTCTCTTCTGTTTTTCATTATTTAATCTCTGTAGCTGTGTTGTACACAAGAGCTTCTTAAAAAAAGTAAATTATATTGTTCTGGAGTAAATCAGTGTACTCAGTGGAGTCTTTCTGTCAATGCCAAACACTATATATAATGCTGATAACTTGGAAAGTATCTTAATCCCAAATAAGTCTGCATATTCCCCACAAAAGGATTTTTTTTTTTAGAAGAGTGCCTTGTGCAGGTATTTATTAAGTGACTGTGTTATAAAAGCTTGAAAGTGATGTATTGTGCTTCATGTTGAACTGTGTTCTTTCAGATATGGCTGCCATATCATTGCTTGTGCCCATAAAGCTCTGGTTTATGTTATTTAAACCTTGCAAAAACTCTTCCTTTCTAATTGATAATCCTCAATATTCAGGAAGCACACAAACATTTATCATTTTTGTAATTCAAAAGTCAGATTTTCTCAACAGCCACACATTACCAAATGTCAGGTAAATTAATAAGTTTTTTGAGAAGGTTTTTCACCATTATTCCATTTTTAAAGCAGAGATTGTAGCTTATACCTCTCATCTATTCAAGTTAAAGTTCCAAAAGTACTTGATTCCAGTTCATTAGTAACAGGCATTTTGGAAACATAACGACAGTAAGGGATGTTTATTTATCTGGACAATTTGGTTGTGCATTTGTTTGAGTTTAATTTTTTTCTGAATTTATTCATATGTGCAGGCAAAAATCAAAAAAACGTTTTTCTTGAAAAAATATGCTTTTATTTACATTTCCAAATAATATTAATAAAACTCATGGGTTTATCCATTTCAATACTGCATTTAGCTGATCAAAACTTTTTCACTGACCTGCAGTGATAAAGCTCAAGACCTACAAATAAAGCACATAGGATTTGTGATTTGCAAAAAATAAGCAACTATTTGAAGTCATAGCACTAAGATCAGTGTTCACTGTCATCAGTGGAAAGCTTCTCACAGATTGAACAGATCTGGATTGGTTCCATATTGGATCACAACCATGTGTTGATTTTATTATATATAAAAATCGAATCTCAAATCTCTGGTAGACTCTTCACTATTACTGTGGTCATCTTAACCCATGAATGCTCTCCTTCATGTTGAGGGCAGTGTCAAGGTGACAGTGGGCCCAGAATGATGCAAAATCTGTGGAAGCAGTGGTGGTAATGGGAATAAATATTAAATGTGTTGATAGAGATACACAAATTTTCCATTCCTTTTTATTATGGACCATGGCTATGGTAACCCTGAACACAGGAACTGTAGTGAAACATCAGAGGAGAGGCAAGTTGAAGGCAGACTCTAGTCACCAGCACTCAGGCCGTTCTTTCTCAGAGAATATTTCTCTTGACCAGCAGAAATTGCCCTCTAATTTAGGCATGTAACATGAGTGTGAATGTGTCTCTGCCATAGTGTCAGCCTATTAATATGGAACCTTCTCTCATGTTGGTGCTGATACCTGCCGGACACTCCTAAAGAGGGTTTTCCAGGTCTTTTCCCCTTCCTTCTTCAAAGATATACAGAAGATTTCCTATTTCTTTATGACTGTGTCTAGTTCTGTTCAGATCGTTTCTGCTCATTTCTGCACTCTTGTTTCTGATATATTACCTCCAGCTTCTGCTTTCCTGCTGTGATTCCTTTTGCACATATTTAAGCCCCAAAGGCAATACTTGGATAAAATTATCATTGTCAGGGCACTAACTTCGATTCCCATCTCCACTCATTATTTACATTCTTTGTGTTGCAAATTACATATCAGCAAAGGAAGTCTAGTTTAATTTACCTACCTTAGAGTTATTCTCTGAGGTGTAATATGTTAATAAAGAGAAGCAAGTAATTAACAACTAATAAATTACATGACTAATAAATTCTGGTGTGCTTTTTTTCTCTTGTGGAATACCTACATAAATTCTAATGCTTCCTATGCTGGTTTCAGCTGGGATAGAGTTAATTTTCTTCCCAACAGCTGGTACAATGCTGTGTTTTAGATTTAGTATGAGAAAAAAATGTTGATAACATAGTGATGTTTTTATTTGTCCCTAAGTAAAGTCTATAAGTCAAGGCCTTTTCTGCTTCTCACCCCACTCCACCAGTGAGATGTCTGAGAGTGTTCCAGAAGTTGGGATGGGACACAGAGGTGATAGCCGACCCCAGCTGACCACAGGGATATTCCACACTTTAAAGTGTCATGTTCACCATATTCAACTGGGGGGGAAAGGAATAAGGGGACGCTTGGGTGATGTTGTTTGTTTTCCTGCATAACCATTGCATATCATAGAGACCTGCTTTCCTGGAGATGGCTGAGTGAATTCCTGGTTTTGCTTTGTTTGTGCTTGTGGCTTTTGCCCTGCCCAATGAACTGCCTTTATCTCAACCCACAAATTTCTCAATTTAACCCTTCTGATTTTCTCTGGTACTCACAAGGTGAAGTGTACAAGGAGAGGCCATGCAGGCCCAAGTTGCCAGCTGGGATTAAAACACTTCTACTCACAATGTATGTTCTGCACCCATTTTAAAGTCTTTTTAGGTGGTATCCACTTCAAAAGACCAGCAATAGGATTAGTTTTGACTAGATAAATGTTGTTTACTGTGGAGGTGGTAAGGCACTGGAATATGTGGGGCACTGCCTCATCCCTGGGTGTGTTCAAGGCTGGATGGGGCTCTGAGCAAATTGGTTTAGTGGAAGTTGTCCTAGCCTGTGGCAGAGGGGTTGGAACAAGACAATCTTTAAAGTGCCTTCCAGCTCAAACCATTCTGTGATTCTACAATTCATTGATTCACCTCACTGAGTTTTAGGGACGTGAAGTATATACTACACTCCATTTTGTCAAATTGCAGACCTTTAAAGAAGGGCTTACCTCAGATTTCAATAACCTGTTCATATCAGGTGTCAGCTTTGATATGGGCAAGGTTGTGTAAAATATATCTAACCAGTATGGACCAAATATATTCTGTTAGTTATTACTTGACCTCCAGCTACCATATTTCTGCCGTTGTTCTGAAAATCCTTCCTCTGCCACACCTGTTTTTTGACTAGATTAAAATAAACAGTGCTTTCTTTATTTTCTTCTACTTTTTTTTCCTTGAAGTGGAGGATTCTGGGTGGGATGTTGCACATTAACACAGAAATGCATATTTATTTATGTATACCAGGCTCACATGTGCATTAGTTGTTAGGCAGCATGACCAGTAGCTTCCAAGACCTGCAAGTCCAAAGATCACTGGAGAAATTTCTATTAATCTGTTATGGGCCTATTAAAATTAATAATTTTTATTCATTACCTAGTTCAGGCAATCCTGGGATTTATTTAGATTTTCTCTTGCATTTCTTAACCAATTTAGATTGCTTTTAATTAGGATTTTTCTCTCTTCAATACCCCAGCAACATAGCAGGAGAAAAAAATATGGAAATATCCGTAAATTCATAACAGTTAAGGGTGTCTGCTAAATATTCATGGACCATTGTAGGAAAAAGCCCTCTATATTCACGTTTAGTAAGTATTTCAGTTTATAAAATCAATTTATGTAATAGTTGATTGAATATTTTTTTTCTGTAGGTGACTTGAAGTTCAAACTAGGCAAGAGAACTAATTCCAACAGGTGAAGGACAAAAAGAAAATTGCAGGTCAACATTATGAAATTAGAATACTTTGTGTCAGACAATTACATCTAGAGTATAAAAATCATTGTCCTATAGGTACTTTCCTTTCTGTGCTGACTTACAGCAAATTTTGGGTAAACACATGTTGCTTTATTAGAAGGAGCTCTTAGATCAGTTGTTATTTCACCACTATGAGCCTGGTGCTCATTCATTCTTTAATAAAAATGGGAATGAGGAGGTAAAACACTTTTCTTGTGCATGGAAAATTCCCCGACTTTTTCAAAAGCAGTTTGGAAAAAAAAAAAAACAACAAAACAAACACTACCATAAAAGACCAAAAACCCAAAGTGTTGCTTAGAATGGAAACTAGGGCATATTGCTCTGAGAATGCAGGACACATCATTGGATTCTTTATAAATACCTTTGGAATTACTTACATTTACCGCTGTGTGCATAATGTACCATACACTGCAAACTTATCTACTTGTGAAGGTGATGCAAAAAGGTCATGGGAGCTGAAAAACGGCTACTAATGTTTGGAAAAGTCACACAAGCTACTTTGTGTAAAAGTGGACTTTATATCCATTCCTCATCTGATACTGAACTTGAAAATTTAGGGTGTTTTTTTTTTGTTGGTTTTTTTTTTTAATTCGATTTCCATTTCATTGCGTGCAATTTGGGTTTTTTTAAGTGTAGCCAGGCACAATAGCTCCAGACATAATACAATCTGGTCTTAATTGTGTTTGCATCTGAGATTAGGGCTTGATCTCATGCTTGATGTAGTTCTTCATTTGCCTTCACTGGACATTGGATCTGACCATTGGGACTCAATTTACCCATGTCCCTGTATGTGTTCCCAAACCATATATTCATGACAAGCTTCATTAACCCTTTTGAGTCTATCTACATGTTCGTAGTTAAATACAAATGTAGTACATTTAGGATTTTAACAGCAAACTTCCACAAATTCATGATGACATTTTTTCTAGGAGGTTACTGTGTTGTGGCTTCCACATCTTCAAATTGCTTTTTAGCTGGTACCTCATATCTCCTGTCACTGCAGAGCAGAAACATACACTGCATTTTGAGGAAACTAACTGCACTCTTCACAGCAAACAGTCAAGACAGGTTTAATTGAGCTCAATTCATCAGCTATTTTCATTTTCTAATAAATGTCTTCACATTTTTATCTCTAGAGAGGTTCAAGATCTCTCCTTTCCACCAGGAGCCATGTTATTTTCTATTATTCAGAAGGCTTCATACAAGAGCTAAGTATGCTGAGTATGGATATTGACAGTCTGCTGATGTAATTCTCTGTTTCTAAAAGAAAATATGGTGTTCAACTTCTCATCCCTGCCAAATACGTAATGGACTTGTTTTCTTACAGAAAGCATTAACCCAAATCTATTTTCCTGTTGAATCAGTCTCAACACTCCAGCCATGGTGACCGTGTGAAAGATATTTCCTTCAGGACTTTAAGACAGCCATTTGATAAAACTTAACCTTCCATTAGCTGACCTCTATCAAACTGTAAAATATCAAGATGCTGCCTACATCATTCAGAAAATAATACGTAAAGAGCTAAGCAACAAGGGTAAAACACATCTCCCAGTGTCTGGAGATTGTTTCAGGAAGTGAAAATGAGAGTTGAAAAAGAAGAACTCAAATGAAAGGTGAGCTATAGAGAAAACTGGTGTTTTTAGGGCACTTGTTTGTAGTTGGTAATACTGTATCTAAAAATTCCTATAAGCTTTTGCATTACATCCTCCTACTGAAGCTCCATGGATGTTGATCGTCCACCAAAATCTCTGATCAGGGAAGCTTAAAAGAAAATA
Source organism: Chloebia gouldiae (assembly GCA_003676055.1). Lineage (NCBI taxonomy): Eukaryota > Metazoa > Chordata > Aves > Passeriformes > Passeridae > Chloebia > Chloebia gouldiae. Next base: position 5,564,656 of record QUSF01000029.1, read on the forward strand.
AACATAAAATAGGTGATTTGTGGAAGAATATGTTAGTCATCCAGAGTTAATCTAGTGATTATGTGAATTTGATGAAGATAGATCTTCTTCTATGATGAAGATCAACATAGATTAAAGAAAAAATAAAGTGAGGGTTCAACAGCTGTAACTCCCAGAGAAATTCAAAACCCTCTAAATTCTGAACCAGTATTAGCATCACCACAAGTCAGTGGTACAAGAAGAGTTTCAGGTGTCACCTTTTCTGAACAGGAATCATTATCTCACTTTCCCTACATAGATATTAGTTTTTGAACAAATCTGGAACAGGGAAATATAAAATAAATCCTGTGTAATGTGGAGACACAGCACCATTTAGGGCACCACCACACTTTCATATACTCTTCCAGACTCAACATGTTTCCTGTGTTTCTGAATTTTGTTGTATTTGGTTATCTAGTTCAAAGTTCTCACTTCTTATCACTTTTTTTTTTTATTACAGTAATATTTCCAACTTATTTATCATGTTAAGTGGAAACAAATTAGAAATACTGTTCTTATTTCTACCTTTAATTCAGAAATATTCATCTGTGGAGGAGTATTTTACTTGGATTCAGTCAATAGTCTAGATATGCTCAGTACTTGTTATTGAACAATTAATAAATTCTCTGTTTTCAATATTTGTATTTTTAAATGAGTGGATGAATATTAGTTTAGATCTCAGAGATGTTCAGAAGATGGGGCTCAACTCATTAGCCCCAGATTTCCGAAAAAGCATTCTTTTATCCAGTTTTGCCTGTAAGTCTGGTTGTGCAAATCCATAATACCCAATCCTTTGCCTTGTTGTAATGTTTAGTATTTCTAAAAGATCTGTCTTGCCACACTAAAAGACGATATGAAGAAAAGACTCTTGTCTTAGCTAATTAGTCCAAGAGACTGTAGAGACACTAGTTGCAGAATGCTAATATATTTTATCCCTTTGGGTAAAACTCTCCCAGCTACATATTGCCTATGAGACACTTAGGTCCCTCTTAAACGCTATTTTGAAGACTTGAGTGGGATTTAGGAGGTGCAAAACCTTTGATCTGAATTCTTACATGTAAAGTAATTTTATTTTTAATTTATATTTAGGGTTTCCAAACCTGCATACTCATATAAGAAAACCTTTATTATTTGAAAATTTGAATTCACAATTTGCACAATTAAATGCATATAGTAATTTCAAAATTATATGGATGAATTCACATATTTTCAAGTATCTATTTTTTGATTAGAGCTCATAATTCTTTTTGTATTTTCTGCATTTCTCTCCTTTCTCACCTTTTTTTTTCTCTCAATTTTTGCTTCAATGTGCATTTTAAACATGCAGCACTCTGCCTGATCTTTGGAAAGAAACTGGATTGCTGACAGGATTATTTTCTTTCTCTTTCCATTTTTTATTATTTCCCCAGTTTTTGGGTCTTTGTTTCTGACTGCCGTTTTGTTTTGTTCTGTCTTTTTCTATCCTCAGCACTGTGATTTGAATAACAACTGATGTAGAAAGAAGAAGTTCTGCAATGCTTTTCATAAATGAAATTATCAAGTTTCTACAATTTAAAGGTTCTATTTGTAATTCTAAAACCCTTTCCCATTCCCTTTGCTTAGCTTGGGGCATGAATATAAGGGAGAGCTATTTGCTTTGCTTCTTGTTAATGGAAAAGAGATAACTAAAAGCTGAATTTACAAAATACTTGCCTGTTGTGAGTTTCATGCATAAGTACCGTATTAATATGGTACTCCAGATCTTAACTGAATAATATCTGTAAATTCAGTTCACCATGTATTGGAAAAAAAATCTACATTGTTTAACTCTACAGGACTTTTAAATGTTGTCCACAAGTATTCAGCATTAAAGCCTTCTCTTGGAATTTGAATTCCAAATTCTGAATTTTCCATCCAATGTTCTAGTCTGCCAAACAGTCAGAAACAGGCTTGGAATAGAAAAACAAGTGGAATTTTAAAATATAATTAGAGTTAAATATTCTGCAATGGCATTGGATAAAACAAAATCTAGAAATTTTAAGATCTAAATTATCTAGGTCAGGGAATGTTGTTAAGTGTTTAGAGCCCTGGATTTATGTGTATCCTGATGCTAAAACTATAGTACTTTGTGGAATTAGAAAAGTTACCTTGTCTGTCTGTAGCTAATTCTGTATTTCCAGAGGAATCTGTCTAAATGACATTTTCAGACATGACCAATAATATCATTAGTTACAGCAGCAATTAAATTACCTAAATAAAGCTAGTAATGTCTTTTGTATATTATAGTTGATTGCAAAATACACAAAAGTGTTGAAATATAGTTTTGTCCCTCAGATAAGCCAGCTAAAAAGCTAAAATAGGCCTCATGTGTGGAGTTCTCATGTAACTCATCCTTGGATGTCTATAATTAAAAAATATCTATCATTAAAAAAATACTCATGTGCCTAAAACAGGTGAAAAACCTTCCTGTCTGAATATCTTCAAAACTCTGCTTCCATTTTCCCTTGAAGAGTTTCCTTAGGCATTATTTTTAAAGTTAATTTTTTTTCTGTCTAAAATTTTATTTTAAGTTGACCACCAAAGTTTGGAATTCCTGAAAGATATTTTTACTCTGCCAAGAGGGTTACATACCAATTTGAAAAGGCAGATGTTATTAATGCTTCTGAAGGTGTGGGAAAAGTGAGTTCTGCTGGTTTAGGCATCTAAAAGATGCCTATTGCATACCAGAAAAGCAATAGTTTAGTAACAGTTGTCTCTCACAGGGCCAAGGGAGAACTGACATATCCATTATGTAAAAGGCTTCTTCAGTCTTTCATCTTTTTTGCCCTAAGACTGTGCAGATGGGGAGAAGAAAGGAAGCCATTATTTTCTTTAGCAGTGAAGCCTGAAACCTTAATGCTGTTATGATTCTATAACTTGTCTTTGGTTGCCTTGAATCTTCATACATATCTGGGTCCCACCTTTTCAGTTTCTGCTGTGGATTGCAACACTTTGAATGAAACCCTTTCCTTTTCAAATCTCTTACCAAAGTGTGTTGTCATCTCAGATGTTTGCCCCTAGAAATCCTTTCCGTCTCCACGACTACTTCCATGAGCCTCATGAAAAGCTGAAGATAAAATTGCTCTTATACCTTACAGCCCAGTAATGCCATTGCTATCTCACCAATACTATGTTCTTTTAAAACTAAGTGTATCATCTTTATTTACTGTGACATTCACACATTCTGTCTTCAAGGCAGTATAGAAGTCCACCTTAGCAATTCAGTTCTCTTTTTCTTCTGTTTTTTTTTCTCCTTCTTCCTTACATTCCCTTTAGGTTTGACTGACTTATTTGTCTCCAGTACTTTAACTTGTTTTATTGTGCACTTTCTTTCAGCGCTCTAGTGTTACAATTATCTTCTTTCCTCACCTCACCTCTTCTCTTCCCAGTTCTATCTTGATATGACAATCAAATAACATATTTGAACACACTTTAGTCTGGCATAAATAATACGATTTGTATCAAATGTATGTCTCATCAAAGCAAGTAATTTCATTAGTGACAAGGAATGTTTAAGTGAGGTTAAATGTTTTTATTTTTCTTTTAGCTTTCTTGACTGTATTTTTAGTGTGTTTTACATTAAAGGCATAATTTGTTTTGGAGTTTATCTTCATCTATAGGAATACCTAAGTATTAGTTGCCAAGACTGAAGTAGTGATCAAGAGTTCTTTTACAGTCAATGACGGGAGAAACCAGAGTCTACAGGAAGAGTTTTGTCAGTTTGAAACTGTGACTCAGCATTTTGTGTTGAGTCTCATTAAGGTAGTTTTAAAATTTTTCTATTGGCTATCAATAGAATGTTGATAGTCAATGGAAACATTGACTATCATGTCAATGTTAGTCAACATGCATTTCGAATTGCGATAATATTATAAAAGTTATGAAAGATATGTGGCTCTCCTGAAAGGGAAACTGAAGGGATTTATTCTGAAGCATTGAACTGCTATGGGAAAACACCCTTTCTTTAAAATCTGCCACAATTCTTCCCTCAAAGGCAACCTGGAAACATATGCCCTTCACTTATATCACTTACATAAGCAAATTTCATAAAGCTTGTATGCAATATGATTGGATACATAAATATGTCAAAGCTGAAACCTGAAACGCACCTTCCCTCAAAAAAAACCCCAAACCCAACAAAAATAATAAAAACAAAATCAAACAAACGAAAAAGAAACCAAAAAAAACCCAAACAAAAAAAACCCAAAAAGAATCTATACAAAAAACCCCAAAACCCCCAAAAACATCAGCAACAACCACAGCAAACTGAAAAACAAACCAACAAACAAACAAAAAAGCCAAATCAAACTGAAACAAACAAACAAAAAAAACCCTCAGTAGTAGAAGTGTTTTATTAGAAGTTGCTGAATACCTGAGTTTCCCTGATATTAAGACTGAGAACTATAAGAGTTCATTTTCTGTCTAACTGGGTCAGGGGCTATCTCCTCCTCTCAGAGAAGTTTCTGGATTTTAAGAAGAGACTAATTAATTATAAAGGGAATTATTTCTTGACAGGTTTTTCTCATGTCAATAATCCATGTCTTTATATAAACATTCATTTAATGGTGGCAGACTATGAAAGCCAGTAGACTTCAGAGAGACAATCGAATGGGTTAATATTGTCAATCTAATGGGTTAATATTGTATTGCACATTTATAAACCAAAAGGTTTCTAAAAATGCATCACTAACATGAAAAATCCAATGGAATTTCCATGGCATCAACCCATGAGATTACATTGACATTTCCATTTCAACAAACAATAAAAGCCATAATCTTTATGCAGCCAGTGCCACACTCCATATGTTAGCTCTTTATCTTTTTTTTTTTAATTTAGTACACAGAAAATAAAGAAAATAAAGTCTCATTTACGTTGTGAATCAAAGAAATAGCAGCAGTGATAATAAGAAGACTTCAGTTTTGATCAAGAATGACAATTCAGTTATTAAAGTCCTTTGTTTGTTAATGGTCTTGCATTTCTATACCCTATAGTATGCCTACATTTGAAACAGTGATATTGACGGAACACTGTGTCATTCTGAGCTTGGTTTCCTATTGTCTAGACAGGAGCCAAAAAAATGCAATGACATAGTTATTGTTTGGACTTAGTTGAGTTTTGTCTGGAGCATTTTTATTGTTTCCTTGTTGATTTCAAACCCAAAGTTTAAATTTTTATATGAATAATCCATTTCACAAGTACTGCACTTCAGCTTTGGTGATTAAAATCAAATGAAAGATCCTAAATTGCCATCACTATAATTTATTTATTTTCAACAATATCTCCTAGAAATGTAAACAACTAAGATGGGAAACCAAGTAAGGTAGGAAAAGTGATTAACCACAAACTCATGTAGAGGAAGGTGAGAGAAGAGGGAATAATGTACCAAAGAAGTGTAATTCCATTTCCCTGTTTTCAGCAGGGTGATGTGTTTTAGCACTTGACCTTATGATCCAACTGTTATAGTCAGATTTATCCTTCCTAATATCCCATTCGCTTCCTGGGAGCATTAAATTTAGGCTCCTGTTCAGCTGTGTTCTTTGTCCTGTCAACGGAAGGAAGAAATAAACTCCTCTAAAAGACAATTCAGCTTATTTTAGATCTGACACAACATCTGCAGGTGCTTTTTTTCTCTCCACTGAGTGTAATGGGAATCTAGGATGACTGTATGCCTCAATTAGTTTACTTGGTTAAGTGACAAATTCAGAATACCTTCATCAAGCCTTTAATGGGTAACCAATTCACTAAAATTGCAGAAGACATAGCTATCCTAAGAGATTTTGAAAACTGAGCACTGAAACTAGAAAGAACCTCAGGCAGAGTTGGCAAGGTCATGATCCAGGGTTTCTGCGACTTCTCCATGGAAGGGTGGCTATGATAAAGCAGCTGCAAGAGCATTGAACTGATTAGAACACCAGCAGATAAACTAAGACATTTCAATAAACAGTAAATATCTATAATTAGGCAAAAGAAGTTTTCCTAGATATGAAATGCCACATTTTCCTGTGTCATACTTTGCCAAATTAGTTTACAAGCAATCACAATTACAATACAAAGGAGTAGTGGATAAAAACCTGCAGTGCTTTTGAGACTATGCTGCATTTCTTGAAAATCAAATATTGCTCAGTAGTTATGCTGATGGTGTGCTGAGGTCACTGCCTGGCAAATGATACAAAACATTTTTTTTCTGATCCTTTGTATTACTTAGACTGTTGGCTGGTGTCATATCATTGGGGATGGTGGACAAGGGACAGACTGTTCTGACACCTGAAACTTCACCTGCAACTCCCTATTCTTCTGCATCAGTGGCAGGGCTGCCAATGCAGCTAAGCAGGTCATTTAGGGATTACAATTAGAAAATCTAAGCCTAGAAGAAGTTCATCTGGATATAAGCTTTAAGAGACAAAAATGTCTCTTTACTCTAATATAGCACAAACACAATGAATTCAACTCCATGACTGCATGAGAACAATAAAAATAGTATAGAATAATAGTAGCTGTAAGTCCTCTGGAAATGTCTTTTTCATCTATCTGTAGGAATATTGCTCAATTACAAATAGGGAAAGAACTGGCACAGTTTCAGTATAGATAATGTATATTTTATCAGTAAAAGAGGCAAAATCCTCTGAGTTTTTTAAAAGATGATTTTTTAATTGCCAAATCTATAGTCTTACCCGGGGACCTAGGCACCTAAGTTAGAAGTCAAATTGCTCTAAACTATCCCTAAAGTTAATGATGCAAGAAGAGTCTTTTAGGTACTTGAGTAAGTAATTAAAGTTTAAAATGGTCTGAAATATTGGAAGAGTTGCCTATCTTTCACTTTATGAGTATGGAGTAATATTCACTTTTTAGTTGCGTTCATCAATTAAGTGCCTGAACACAGGTGAAGTGAATGCTTTTTCAAGGCACTTGAATAAATTTTTTATTGGAATCATTGTCTACATCAAACAGTATGCTTTGAACCTGCCCTGGACTTGATTGGGATAGAGTCAATTTTCTTTCTAGTAGCTGGTACAGTGCTGTTGTTTTGGATTAGGTATGAGAATTGTGTTGATAACGTTCTGAATTGCTGAAGTTGTACCCTACTCTAAGTCAAGTTCCTTTCCCATTCTCTGCCAGTGAGCAGGTGCACAAGAATTTCCATGGAAGCATTGCCAGGAGAGTTGACACGAGCTGGCCAAAAGGATTTCCATGCCATAGAACATCATGCTCAGTACATGAACTGGGGGGAGCTGGCTGAGAGGCTGAGAGGGCTTGGGGACAAGCTGGACATCAATCAGCAGATGGTAAGCAGCCATATTGTGCATCTCGTGTTTTGGTTTTTGTTTTTTGTTTTTTAAAATTTCATTTCTCTCTTTTTTTAGTCTCCCTTTTCATTTCAATGATAAGTGTATTACTGGTTTTATGCTTATTTTTATCATCATCATCATCATCATCATCATCATCATCATCATCATCATCATCCCAATCCATGTTTTATACTTTCTTCTGATTCTATGGAGTGTGGGGCCAGCCAACACCTGCATGGTACTTTTTTGTCCATTGCCGAAACAAAAACAAATCCTTCAGCTTAATCAGGATGATTTTCAGCTCGCTATAGAAAGTGAACTTCCATAATTATAGATATTGACTAGGTCTTGCATCTCCTCTGTGTGAGTAGTTTAATATAAATCAGTAAAAACATTAAATTAGGATTAAGATTTACACAAGTGCTTAGAGGCATCAGAGAGAAAAGAACTTAGTGCTAAGTAGTGAACAAATAAAGCCTAAAAAGGTTTTGTTTGTAGGAACAAATAATTGTGTTGCACACTTACTGCAGATTTTTTCAAATAAAGTTAACCAGTTGAGTTTTTAGCTAAATGACACTGAGAAATTTTAACAGATATTCAAGTAGTACAATCTTCCCCAAAATGATAATCACAGCAAAGGAAAGCAACAAATCAATGAACGGCTTAAGAGCAGAGTTATTTGCACTCATGTTGGTTATCCTCACTCGCAGACTTTAGACCAGTTGCTGTGTATGCTGCACGCATTTCCTTTAATTTCACCAAAAGCCGATGTTGTGTAGAAAGCAGGCTTGGTTTTTGAATGACTCAAGCTGAATGGGATGAAGGTCTCTCAGCTTTCCTGATGAAGTAACATTGCAGGAACCATCAACATGAGGGAAGGACTGTGATAAAAACAAGTCAGCAATATGGACAACAAATCAAAAAGTACAATGAAACTTAGGTCTACAATATCTACTTGGTAATCAGAACTGATTATTCTTCTATAATCTGGGAGTTTATCAATCAGAAATTGCCAAAAATGGAGGAGAAATATTAAAAGATAACAAAATATCTATGAATGTGACCCATTAGGAAAGATTTTAATGTAAACTTAGTGTCCTTCATTTTGGACAAAAGAATTTAAGTACTTTGTTTGAACAGTTTTATTTGGATGTTGGCATCCCATTCCCATGCTGGTCACTTTTTTTAAGAGAAGTTCAGAAAAATCAAATAGATTGACAAAAAAGATAATTTTAAATAATTTGACTCAGCATGAAGGCTGAGAATGGAATATGATTTCACTCTATACATCCAATGATAAATGGTGGTAAACAGGAGAATGAAATTTACAGAAATCAAACTAATTAATAGCATAAAAATTGATTTAATAAAATTCAATTTCAGTTTAAGATTACAACATAGATGCAAGTTTTTTGAGTTCTCAAGTTGTAGAATAACTTCTTGGTGGGTACAGAATGAGTAAAATGTAGTTTTAAGATGTGAACTGGTTTGTTTATAGGCAAAGGTGCATGTCATAACTGTATTAAAGACAGTTAATTTCAGATATTATTTTCAATTTTCTGAGCTACCTTTATTTATTGAATTTATGAATTTCTACAATACTTCTGTAAAGGCTGTCTGTACATTGTTCACATTTTGTAGATGACCAAATAAGAACAGAAACAATTTACCTTTTTTTTTTTTCCTAGATAATACAAAACAGGGCACTGATGAATTCTGAAAACTGAACATTAGTACAGTATTACTGGACTGTTTTAATTCTTAAATTTTCTGAGAGAAAAATATGGAGGAAGATCGTGAGGGGGAAGAGAAGGAGGAAGAGAGGGTTGTAATTAGCTGTTACAAAAATGATTAAGAGGTGAGAAAGGCCAAATGTCACATCTCAAATATAAACTGACAAATAAAAGGGCACAGAATTAATTTAATTTATATTCAAAAACATGATTTTTAGTTATCTCTGATAGAATGCTGTGTATAGAAAGTACTACAATCCTCTTTCTCTTGTTTTTGACTCCCAAACATTAAAGTAGAGACAGTGTGTTCTATTTTACAGCACCAAAACCTCTGGTAAGACGAAGGTGCAGGTATCTTGTCCATGCCAAGGTGCTCAGAAATCTCCTCAACAGAATGAAGACAAATATATGATATTATGAACAAATCTGAAGTGACAGTCTTCTTTCACATATTCCGTTTAAAAATGTGAGATGAGACTCCTCAACCAATTCAATATAATTGACAAGTAGGCTTTTTTCAGACTTTTAATTTTCTGTAATGTTTAAGGTTGGAGGGTAGGACTGACCTTCCAGTGGCATCTCATTCAGGGTAGCAGCTGCATTGTCTCACAGGGATCTTACAGTTGTGAACTAGAGCAAGCACAGCTACCCAGCTGCCTAAAATATCCTAGTGGATGTCTCTTTGTCCTCTTTGGCATACGGCAGTTTTAGATGAGGAAAGAAAAGGAGACAGGAGGTGGTGCCAAACCAGACAGAAGTTTTTTATTAAGCAAGAACAGGGACACATCAAGAGAGATGAGGCAGCTGCGAGTATGCCAGCAGCTGCATCTGCTCTCTGAATGGATGATAACATGAAAATGACAGGGCCCTCCAAAGGAGTAAAATTTTGGGAATGTCTGATTCTTGATGCCTTAGTTATTTTCCTTCTAAAATGGGTTAGGGACTTCAAAGCAAAAAATAGGCTTCTTTTACCCCTGAAGAACCTTTTCTTTTTACCCTGATTTTTATGCTGTGGATTTGTGTGCATGGAAAATTTATATTCACTCTCTGATATGATAAAGTAATAATTTGCAATTTTTTTCATTGTCTATAGGGAACTCTTTGTGTTGTCTGAGGACTCTCAATGCTTCTATATTGCAGCAATAAACATTCTAGTGAGCTATTTCACTGTATTGCCCACAGACAGATGGATACACTGGATGCATATCTTTATTTTCTTTGGTGTTTTAGTGGCTGTCAGTCTTTTTTTTCTTTTTAAATTCCAAAGTATTATTAACATTCAACAACTCCATTAGAAAGTCACAGGCAGTAAGAGCCCATCTGTGCCATGTTAACATTTAAGGAGGAAATAAAAGAGTAAAGTGGACAGGTGGAGTAGACAGCAGGAAACAGCACCAGGCACACAGCAGGTAGGGAGTTCAGCAGAGGAAAATGCCAGACATTTAACAGGTAAATGGAAGGGCAGCTGAATTCCTATGTCAGTCCATAGAGAGTGCAGTGAGGGAATAGTGGCTGACAGAAATAGGAAGATGTCACATCTTCAAGAAAGAGCACTTGCTTTCATTGAGAATATTAACCCAATTAACCCAGCTTCTGAATAATTATGACTGCTGTACAACCTGGCTTTTATTTCCTATAACCTCTTAGAGCCTTTCATGCTTATTCTCTGATATCGATGAAGCTTGAAAGGAGATGCACCTGAGGAAGTTGGTAAGAGAAACTGACGAGAGAGAATGATGACCCTCAATCAAAGACAGACAGTGGTGGGCTGGCTTGGCAAGGATAATGTGCGGGGTGATTTGGACAAGGTACCACATAATTGACAAGACAAGGCTGCATATGGTGTACCTCTGCTGGATGCACACAAATAGGGAAATGACAGCAGGACAACATTATGGGGAAAACTCCTCACATCCTTTCCATGTGTATGAACAAATATAAAATGGAAAGTGTAGAAGTTTGAAGTTAGGAAACATCAAGTCACAAAAGAAAAATATGTGAGTATGCAGTGTCTGAGTATGCAGAGATAGGGTTAGAAAAGCCAAAGCCCATCTGAAGTTAAATCTGATAAAGGACATGAACAGCCATAAAGGATACTACTGGGTGCATAAGTCTCAGGGGGAAGGTGAGTCAAGATATGGGCTCATATATGCTGAATGGGGCAAGGAAAATGGAAAAGAGGACATGGTAAAGATTGAAACATTTAATTCTCTCTCAATTTTATTTCTTACTGTTAAAATTTTCCTGCAGGAGTCACCGACTCTTGAAATCAGAGAAAAAGTCTGGAACGATGAAGACTTACACTCTGTCAAAGAAGACAATTTCCGCCAATGTATAAACTGGACTCTTACAGATCTGCTGGATATTCTTTACTTTGACTTTAGCAAGGCAATTTAAAAGAGGAGCAAACTAGAAGCACAATTTGGGGATCAGGCAAACAAGTAAAATCTAAGCACTTCAGTGGATGTGCTGTGGGATCTCTGGGTTACCTTGGACAAGCCTCTTGAAGTGAGTTGAATTAGCTACCCAAATACTATTGAGAGTTAAAGATCAAAGTTAATAAATATGCCAAGTGAACTGTAACAAACTGCCTGTTACAAGTGGTTGTGTAATCAACAGAGCAATGATAAAATGTGGTTTTCTGTCAGAAAAGCAACTGAAACCCCTTACATGGGCAAAACAGGGGAGCAAGTGTGGTTTGGGGAGTCTGAGACACCTTCCTAATATGTTTATGTGTCCTAACTGCAAAGTGATCTTCAGGTGTCTCTTAATTACTATAATAACTTCAAAAATTAGGTGGATGAAATCCTGAACTGAGTTCCTTCATTTTGATACAGGTTCCTATGTTTCAGATTTCTCCCTGAACTTGTATAGAACCAGACTATATCTCAAGTCCTGGCCTAGTATTTCTGGACCACTTTTAACATCTAGGAAAAAACAGGCATGATGGCTCTTGGCACTACTGCAGATGTGTTCCTTTTGACAGATACACGCCAAGTTTCCTGGTGCTTGGCTTCACCCCTGGAAACTGGCAGAAAGAGAAGAATAAGATTCTGCTAATTTATCCTTTTCAGTGGGGGCAACATTATTTGTCACCTTGCCACTTGGCTGCTCCTGTGCTCTGGCATGTGGTCCCCGACTGTGTTTGAGTGAAGTGTGATGGTTGTGGGGTCTGGAGTTTCACGAGCAGCTGCCAATCACTGCCTGGTTGTGAAGGCAGGGTACTAAGGAAGAGGACAAGGGCTGGAAGGCTGTCATCTGACAAATTATTCCAAAGGAAAAAGTGTAGGCACATACAAGGTTCAACTTGAGAGACTCTGCAGATAAGCTTAGAATGGAAATCAGAAATGTATGGATAACACGAACAGTGTATTTTTTTTGCCTGTGTTCATCCTCTTCAGTTATCTGTTTGCTATTATATTAAAAAATAATTTTTTGTGCACTAACATTTTTAAACTTTTAGTGTCTCCACAAGCAAAGCTCAATAGCATATCTGCCTGAGAAAATCAGAGCATTTCCCAAAACTGGACTCTCTCCCTTTGCAATACATGGAATTTAACAGCGGAACGTGACAAAGTCAGTATATTTTCCCCTATTTTTCTTAATGCTTTTATCATGTTTTTATCTGGACCTAGAAATTCAAGATCTAGTATAGCAAATTTTATCATATTTAATGTGGTTTTCTTTGCCTCAGAGCCAAAATTAGGATTTCTCTAATTTTGTGACAAATTTAGTCTTGAAAAAGAAAATGATCACCCATGATTGTATGTGAAAACAGGAGAGGAGAGGAGAGGAGAGGAGAGGAGAGGAGAGGAGAGGAGAGGAGAGGAGAGGAGAGGAGAGGAGAGGAGGGGAGAGGGGGGGGAGAGGAGAGGAGAGGAGAGGAGAGGAGAGGAGAGGAGAGGAGAGGAGAGGAGAGGAGAGGAGAGGAGAGGAGAGGAGAGGAGAGGAGAGGAGAGGAGAGGAGAGGAGAGGAGAGGAGAGGAGAGGATGGACCTTCTCTCCCCAGGGAATGTCTAAACAGCATAAGGTCATAGGTTGTGAACTGGAAAAGCCCATTTGGTACCTAATTTTTTAGCATGTATCTGTTCCTAGAAGAGCCCACATTTCATTTAATATCACCACCCCAGAGCAGCTAATTTAGAGAACAATACCAATGGGTACCTTCTCTATATCTAGACTCCAATGTAATATTGTAATATTGGGTTTTTTTACTAAATATTGAGCCATAAGCTCTTAACTTCAATCAGAAATGACTGAACTCAACACAGGGGTTTGGATGTTTTGAAGTGGAATGTATTCATAAACTTTTTTTAAAGCAACAGTTTCTTTCTATGTGACCACGAGGCATAGATGTAATTATTTGTCTTTTTCAGCAGGGTTTGCAACAAAACTTCCATATGTCAAAGAAAATCAATGGTACTCATAGACCTCTTTGTGTTGTTCTGTCACTTGCTCTGTTATTGAACTTTCCTGTAGTGCTCTGAGCATTTAAAGAACATGAAAATTTAAATCTGAATAAGAACAAATTTGGGGAGCTCTGAGGGTTCCCTAAGATTTGAAGGAATTATAAAGCATGAAGAAAGAATATTCCCCAGATTCATCTGAAAATATAATTGACATGTAATGGAACACAGGAAATGTTCCTCCATACATTGTTTAAGCTTGTATCACACTTCCTCTCCAGACAGCAACAAATGGAAACTGCACAGAAGGAAAGAGCCGCTGCTGAAGACATAATTTAGCTAAAACATCTGAAAGGGAAAGAAACCTAGATCCCCTTTAGAAACTGAAAAATATAGTGGGATTATTCATAGCATCTGTATGATTAATTTTATGTTTTTCAATCCATACTGACTCATGGAAACTGCAGGAGTTGTGGCCTTGCTGTGGTTGGTCTTATAGATTGTCCCGTCATCAGGACATTGTCCCTGCCCAGAAAGTCAACATTGCAACTAGATGCACTGTCCTTCCTATTTTCTAGATGAGTAACCAAAGCATGGAGGGATGAGATGACTTTTCCAAGGTCAGTACTACAGCTCAGAACTTCTGCAGCATATCCTTATCCTTAGTAAGCTCTAAAGTAGGATTTTTTCCTCTTTCAAGATATAAGATATAAAATACTTCAAAATACTGTTCCAAGACTTTAAAAATGATCTGCTACTGTGACAGCACTTAATTGCAATTAGGGGTTACTTTCAGCTCCAAAGTTGAAAGGATTCTGCCTGCCTTTGAAGACAAACCTAATGCTGAAGTATGTTTACACTGGGATTTTTTTTTTTTTTTAATATCAGTGGCAGTTTGCAAAGACAGACAGACAAATAAACTTATTAACTGACAGACAGACACGCAGACTCTGGTTATTCAAAGTTAGACTTTACTTCCCTGTTCTCGTCTAGAGGTGATTTCTCTTTCCCTCTGTCATTGCTGCAAGGGTTTTCTGTTATGATGCAGAGAAAAGTGAAAGTATGTGTACGTGAAAACACAAATAATAAATTAGAAGATAATGAATAACTAAAAGAACATCCCCAAGCTATTCCTTACAATATTTTTTCCTTAAATTCAGCTAAAGACTGAATAGCAAAATTAGTGCTTGAAAACTCGTGAGCTTTCTTTTATGTTTATTGCTTGCCTTACATACTCTTTCTCATATATTACCCTTATTTTCAATGTCTGGAGAGATTACTAGTGGCTAGGTCTCCAGGCAACACTCTGGAAGATTTTAGATTTCATATAAATAGTACTTCATATTTTGTCATTCCCATTTTGATGTCCCAGACTTCATAGGTCATCTCAGTAGATGCCTCTGTTCAAGCAGCATAATCTTGCCTTTAATATATTTCAAATTTAACACTTTGTTATCTTTTAATTGCAGAAATGGAAACAGCAATTTAATTGTATCAGTAATGCTAGAAAAGAGGATTTTTCTATAATCCTATGTGGGTCTTTTCTCTGGTGTGTGGCAACAGAATAATTTGTGAAATGTTATTGATATTTTTTCACCCACTAAAAAGGAACAGAGAGAGCTTTTTATGTCAAAGGACACAGATTAGTGGAGAATGATGTGATACCATTTTTGCCATACTGGCCTCAGTATATTTGGTTTTCAATAGTTTGTGCTTCCAATTGGACTGACACTATTATCAGACAGCAATTTTTCTTTGGGAGTCAACAACAAGATTCAGAGAGAACTTCATTTCCTTGTTGCCTTTTTTGACTTATACTGCCTTGAAAAAAGGCTTAGTCTAAGTTCCCCAGAAATAAATAAGGAAGGTAGGGATTTAGTATTCTTTCCATTAGAAGTTGCATCAGGGTGCTCTTAACCAAGTTAGATTTAAAGAAAAAAAAATGTTCTTGTGACTAGAGTAGATTTTCACAGCAGGTTATTTTTACATAGACTGGGAGCTCCTTTGTTTCTGAAAAACTATCTCTAGATAAGGATTTCTGAAAATCTGGTCTTTAAGTCTTGATTAAAGAAGTCAGTGTCAGTAATAGAAATATAAGCCACTTTCCCCAGAACTTCTTCTTCAGTGCTGGAGCCTCAAAAAACCCTGCAGTCTTCAAATCCAGGAATATGTACACGCATGTGCATTGTGTTTCTTTATGGAAGACTTTGAGATGGGTTGAATATTTGCACCCACTCTTGATGTCAGGGCATCTCACATCCTAGCAGCAAACAGATAATGAACTGTATTTATTTATTTATTTATTTATTTATTTATTTGGATCCTGAAGTGTTGTTATCAATGACATATGCATTATTGAATTTGAATAGTATATTAACTTGCAATAAACTCATATGATTCTTCAACTCTCATACATAGTACAGAGCACACAGATCACTGGCTTTTCCTTACACAGACCTTCACTGAATTGAATTATTAAGTTCTGCTGACATTCTATATAGACATTTGCTTTACATTGTGCTACATTTTTTCTCATTACATTTTCCTATGATTTATTTATGACAATCCTATGCATAGAAAATCTGTGCTCTGAAGATCACATTGCAATGACCTAACTGGCATTCCTGGAAAAGTTCACAGTGATGATTCACAAGTGATTCACTCTTTACAATGCTCTTTTCTCCTCTGAAGTTAGTCCTTAGCATCCCATATTTGCTACTTGAATTTTCACCTTGTGATTTTCTAGGACTGGCTTCTATAAGAAGTAGATGAGTAAATGGCTATGCAGGGATTTTAAAAGCCTGAATGATGAAACGCACCTCCTCATTATTTACTTCTACAAATTTATTTTCATGTAATACATCAAGACAGATGTGTTTTTGTGTCTGCGTTCAAACTTCCTCTTTTAGGTTATATATAACATTTGTCCAAGCAACTCAAAATATTCTGGATGTTGACTTGCCCCTGCTCTAATTAAGCAAGAGAAATGACAGTCCAGCACAGACAGGCTATTATATACTGGCATGCTGAACTCTTGCAAATATTTTATCAGTGAGTCAGGGCTCAGTGTGTAAGTGTAGACAAAGCAGATGACTGTCTGCACAGCACACTGCTGGGCGTATGTTACAGTTGTACAATGTCTCCTCTGGCTGTACCTAAAAGTTCATAAAGCTTAGCAGCATTTGTGGAGAAAATTGTGCATGTACAGGGACGAAGATGGAAAAAGAAGCAAAATGTTTCACAAAATATGGGAATAACAAACGATTTGCAAGGGCAGATAGTGATAAAAACACTATCACAGTTAGTGTGATAGTTACGCTATCACAGTTAGTGATAGAATCACAGAATATGTTGTGTTGGAAGGAAGGGTCATCCAGTCCAACTCTTAACCCTACACAGAACCTTCCCCAAGGGTCTCACTATGTCCCTGAGAGCATTGTTCAGGAACCTGAATTCTGTCAGGTTTGGGGCTGTGACCACTACCTTGGGGAACCTGTTCCTGTGCCCAGCCACCCTCTGGGTGAAGAACCTTTTTCCAATATCTAGCCTAAACCTTCCATGACACACTTCAGGCTAAAGGGACATGGTTCTAAACTAAAAGAGGAGCTATGTAGATCAGATATCAAGAAGAAATTCCTTAGTGCGAGGGTGGTGAGGCACTGGCATATTTTCTCAGGGCAGCTGTGATTCCTCCATTTCTGAAGTGTTCAAGGTCAGGCTGGGTGGGACTTGAATCCACATGATCTAGTGGAAGATGTCCATGAAGATACCTCTCAACCAAAGCCGTTCCATGATTCTATGATTTTTCTAGGGTTCTCAAATTTGATTTTTACCCCAGCTGTTCATCCTGCTCCTGTCTCCTCTAATTGTCTGAGACCTAGCCCCTGATCCTTCTGAGGAGAAGTTTGGCTTTTATGTTGAAATGCTTTTAACTGGATGGATGTCATAGTAAGAGTTGTTTTTTTTTCTTTTTGGTGGCAGGCACTTGAAGGATATTCTGTCTCTGAAGATGCTGCTGTATTTGTGATAGATTTTATCCTTTCTTCTTCTCAGCTCATAAAATAGATAAAGCAGATAAAACTTGTCTATGTCATATGAGGTTTCCAGGGAGACAGAGGAGGAAGAACAACAACCAGTTCTTCAAGTGGTCACCACAGCTCTTGTGCAGTTCTACTGTAGTACCTACATATGCATCTCCTTAGATAATAAAAAATTTGTGACAAGGGCTGGAAGGTAACCTCAGTCATAGTCAGTCAAAATCAAAAATATTCAGATTTAGATGATGAGGTTTCCTCAAGGACTTCTATGAGCCAGTTTCAGTCCCATCCTACTGTACTTTTCTGGGATCCCAAGGATACACCTTCCACCTCTTGATTCTTAGCCATGCACGGAATTCCTCTCCTCTCGTGTCTCTCTGGCGCATACATGATTTTACAGCTGCTGACCTTGTTAGTGTTTTGGTGTGCACTTTGTTGCAACATAAGGTGGAAAAAAACCAGGGTACTTTCAGTTGAAAGGAATGTCAAGAGGTCATGCAGTCCAACCTCCTGCTCAAACCAGGGTCAGATATGAGGTCAAACTGGGTTATTCAGAGCAGTCTCAGGGAGACTAATATTTTAACTGTAAATAATAAAATATCAAGCTTTTAAAATATTAGAATGATAGCTCCCAAGGCTATTCTTTTGCCCAGAATCTGCTTGAGCTTTTGCTGGCATGGTGGCAGAAGTTGCTAACCATTTTTGGATGTTTTTTTCCTTTATCCATATACATATACCCTCCACTGAGACAAGACAGTATTAATGATAGCCCCTCTGTGTCATGTGATATATGAGCTAACTCAAATATTTTCAGGTAAAAAATATAAGAAGTTGTAAGTGAAAAATTTTTTTTAGGACTTTGGTGGAGATTTTTGTTTGTTTTTATTTGTTTGGGTGGGGTTTTCTGTTAGTTTGTTTTCGTTTTAGGTTTTTGTTTTGTTTTGTTTTTAGTTTTTTTGTTGTGTGTAGGGCCTTAAAAATTTTAAGATCTGGATGTAATTTTAGCACCAGAATCCATGTGAAATGCAGAACTACTTTTGCTCCTTTCATATTGTAAATGAGACCTGAAGATTCAGAGACAAGGTGCATCCAAAAACTAGATATAGTAATGCTTTTTTTGATAACTTGTTGAGAATGTTTGCTTTTCCATGGCACCTCCAATCTTACAACACAATGTTGTAATGAGCTGAATTACATAAACAGATTTCAGGAGGTTCAGAATAAGGAGGAAGCTGGTTAGAAGAGTAAATGGAAGGACAAAGTTAAAGTTTTACTCTTTTGTTGAAAAAGATAGTGAGGATGATGAATACAAAATCTGATTTTTTTACTTTCCTCTCATGTCAGCTCTTAATATATAAGATTAAATGCACATTTTTCAGCTTCTCTTCTGATGAGCATTGGATTGATCAATTGTTTAATTGATTGATTTCTTTTGGCAGAAAAATAACCAAAAGCAATAAAATATGCCTCCCAAATGTGAATATTATTCACAATTTTATTTCCTTTTTGTATTTATTTGTATTTATTTTTATTTGTAAATAAAAAATTAGATAAAGAAGTTACTTAGCTTCAGCTAATATTACAAAGATATCTTAGTCTTTTGCTATCTCTAACATTACAAAAGATAAAGCTAATAAATAAATTAAACTATCCTGTAGTACATAAACAGACTCCAGTTGATTCTTGACGTAACTTGACTTTGGTATGAGTTGCACTGGAGGTGAACTTGGCTGGACGTTTATGCAAACATAGTCTTGAAAAATTAAGTTTATAATGCAAACACTCTTGGGATGTTGATTTGATACATATCCTCTCATAATATTTGATTAGGTTTTATTTCAAATGTGAATTTACTATGGTGTCATCTTTGCAATCTAGAACTGTTTCAAGGTTCAATAATTTTGTTTGATTGTGTAGTGATGCAGTCTCTAGAAGATAAATAAATGTAAATAAGGGAAGCAATGAAGAGCCACGTATGTGATGTAAGTGATCAAAGTGCCTGAGGGGGGTGAGCAAAAAAGAAAGGAAAAAAAAGCTATCATACAAAGGAAAATAGGATAGAGCTAAAAGGTATATAAAGCAATTTTTCTTTCTCATTCACACTTACAGATGATTTTTCCTTGCATTATAACTTTAAAGGCATTAATGCATCCAATTTTTATTTCTTTTTTTATTTTAATTCAAATCTCAATTACTTCCATCATTTCTTTAGGGACATCTGCACTTACTTCATTAGAGCACACAGATGCGACATATTTCCTTGACATCTGGCCAGTTCATTTTTTTAATTGTTTGTTCCTGTGTCTCACAGTTTTTCAAGGTTAATGTGAGAATAGCACGAGATTCATCTCACCAAATTCCAAAGGTATCACTTTATGATAGGCTATCCACTTGATATCTGTGTAAATGGTAAGGTACTTTAAGAGCATGATTTTTTCATCCTGAAATAAGCCCCAGACAGGTCAGATGGATTGCCCTCTGAAGATACCTTCTACCACCGTTGTTTTAATAAGATGAGATTTAGCTGTTCAGTGCTACTGGATATGGCCTAAGATCATACCTGGTTTCCAGCTGCCATTCCAGAGAAACGTGTGTATCCCACAAGACCTGAGTCATTCTGGCCAATTCTGTGTTGGTTTTTTGGGTCAGTAAGCACACCTAGAGCAGCATCATAAACTTTTTGCAACCAATCAGAAGTTATGGTTAAAAGTCCCATTTACGTTTTGCTCAGAAGACATGATGATTAATTTCTCCTTGTGTTGTTATTTTTGTGCTGTTTTTGAAGGTCACTGGTCACAGAAGGAAAATTTATCTCTGGTTGAGGCTCAGATCTTAAAAAGGCTGAGTCATTTTGTGCAGGCAACAGGAGTGGTGACATTCAGGTGCCAAAAAAAAGGAGCACCTACTGTCCTGTCAGATCTCCTGGGTTATCTTGCCTGGCAGTTCAGAAGGAACTTCATTGCATGTGTGCCAGAATGATATGGATGTCTCAAGTACATTGAAGATACTAATAATGACCAGGCACCTACTGCTGAGAACTTTATTCACTCTCTACCTCTGTCTACTGAGGAAAAGCCTCTTTTGGGGTCTTGGTTAGTGCCTGAAGGTAGGTGGACTGGAATCAAACCAGGCTCTGAACAAAAGCTCAGGGCTTACATGAGGGAGAGAAGAGTGAAAACCAGGCTGTGTCATAGAATTTTAAGGCACCATGAGATATATATATATATATATACACACAAAAAATGATTTTTAAGAACCCTGACCACCCAAGAATAGTTTACACCTAGCCTAGTTCCAGTTCACTGGAACTGAAATCCAAGTGTGTCAATAAATAGCTAGGTATGTCTTTTAATTTACTTTCTTATACACAGTAACTAACTGAGAGTAATGCCTTTCCTCAAAAATGTTAAACCAAATGGAAGATTTGTTTTAATCAGACACTGGTTGCTCATGTTCAGAGGCTTTTACACTCCTTTCTCTGCATTCTTGTCAGAGCTGGTCATCAGTCACCTCTCTACCTTCCCAGCACAAGGGCAATTCACACTCCAGAGATTATTCTGAATTACCATATATTCTGCAAAAAGTTGTAACTAGTAACAGCACAATTCTGAAAACATAACGAAAAAAATTATTCAGTAATACTGGGAATTCATGAGTCTTGGCACCAGTGGAGATTTAAGTTCATCTCAACCCATTTTGGGTTCTTGAAACCAAATAATTTTGATGTAGACCTCCTGAAATCTACTAAGATCTTGCAGACTCCCCATTTTCAGCTTTTCAGTAGAATGCATTTTTCACTGTCCCAGCAGTTAATCCTAAAAATGTACTCAAGTGGAAGACATAATCAGAGCCTGGCAAGAAGAAGGAAAGATGGTTAAGGCATTTAAGGATTCAAAAAGTCAATGCAATACAGCAGCACCTGCTCTGGTAAGAAGCCATAAAACCCCAGTGCTTTATTCCAGTGACAAAATAGTAATGAGGGAAGGAAATGTCACCAGATTAAGCTGCTACCAAAGATGTCACAAGTAGGGAAAAGAGATTGTAAAGGATATTAACCCACATCCTCATTAAACTGTTAAGTGGTCCTTCTCAAATGACACTAGTTTCTATTTATGGATTGTTAAATTCATTTCCAAGTTCTAATCAACAGCACTAGAAATTACATTTACAGAGTTGTGTCTTCAAGTAGAATCCCTTATTGCTCTTCCCCTGGAGAAGGTTCTCTGTTGGCTTGTGAGTGTGCCCGTACACACATACACACATGTGTGTGTATGTGTTTGGCTGGGCCATACCCAGAAAGTGTTTCCTCAATATTTCTGAACACTTTCAACATTTTCACACATATGGGACACACAAACACTACATAAAGTTTCATAAAACAAGGCTATGAAAAGGGATAGCATATAGAATACAGTATGATATGGTAGATAGTCCTTACTCAATAAGGAGTGAATTTAGGTCTAACTACCAGATGGCAGAGCTGAACACAGAAAATCCATATGTGTGATGGCAGCTAGGGACAGCCGTTGACATACTTGCTTTTCCAGCCAAATGCCTCAGCAGATGCAGAGTTTTACACTTTAACATTACAATATGGCACTAAAACCTGGGAGAAGAGTTACATGCAGGAATCAAAGACAATTTAAAGGGACACTGCCAAATTCTGCCCTCTTCCCACCATGTGTGGGAGGCTGAAAAACTGAAAGAAAGGGGTTTTTTTTGGTCCATTTGCTGAAGTGATAAGACACTCTTTTGTCCTTATAATTAAAAAAAGGACAGTGAAAAAAAGAGAAAGAGACTACTGATCAGATTGACAAATCTGTGCGTTTGCTTCATTGTGCCGGTAAACTGCTTAAAAAATACCCTCTCTTTTAAATGACATAGCAATTTAAGAGTTTTACAATCAACAAATATGCATGGGATGAAAATCAGTAAATATATTCCTGAAGCTGATAACCTAATTTCTATGTGTAGTTTTGCTTTTTCATTATTTTTTAAAATTTTTTTATGTTGTATCAAGAGAATTACCCTCTGTACTTAGTTCAGAAGTCAAAAAGTAGCACTAACTTATATACAAAATTATATGGATTTGAAATCCAAGAGGGTCTTGTAGTCCAGTTCCAAAGTCAGACACAGGTTTGAGCTGGAAGGAATCACAGAATGGTTTGAGCTGGAAGGAACATTAAAGATTACCTAGTTCCAACACCCCTTCCAGGGGCTGGGAGACCTCTCCATACATCAGGTTGCTCCAAGTCCCATCCAACCTGGCCTTGAACACTTCCAGGGATGGGGCATCCAGAGACTCCCTGGGAAACCTGTGCCAGGACCTCACCACCTTCACAGTAAAGAACTTATTCCTAATAACTAACCTAAATTTCTCCTCTTTTGGTTTTTACCCATTAGTCCATCCTGTCACTACAGCTCCTGATTAGTAGCCCCTCTCCAACTCTTTCAAGAGCAGAGGGGGGAGAATCTCCTCCCTTTGAACTGCTGCCTGTGCTCCTTTGGATGCAGTGCAGGATAATTGTGGCTTTGTGGGCTGCGAGTGTTCACTGCCAGCTTAAGTTATTTTTCATCAGCTATCACTTACCAAGCTGATCTCCTCAGGGCTGCTCTCAATCACTTCTCCAGCACACCTGTAACTGTGCCTAGGATTGCATCACTCTTGAGCCTTGAGTTGATGACCCTTTAAATTCAGCCTCATTCTTGGTCCTGTCTGCCCTCCAGGGCTCTATCCCACAGGACTCTGCCAAGAAAATCCTTGAAGGTGCCAGAGTCTGGTCTCTGAAATCCAGGGCAGTGAGTTTGCTGCATGCTCTCCTCACTGTCCTGTGCATCTCCAGGTCCACCTTCACCCTGGAGCATCACATCCCCCACCAGCCCCTCGCTGTGGGTAAGCACAAGGTCCAGTGTGGCACCTTTCATTGTTGGCTCCTCAATCACTTGTGTAAGGCCTTGAACATGTCCTCGAACACTTTCAGAAACAGGGTAGCCACAGCTTCTCTGAGCTACCTGCTAGCCTGTGCCTTTGGAAAACCATATAATTTGAAATCTAAGCAATGTTTGTGAAACTTCAATTTCTTTTATTAAGACTGAAATTTCACCTTTAATGTTTTTATTCCCCTGTCCCTTCTTTCCAGACTTTGTTATCTTGTCTTTTTAGATTATGAGCTTTTAAGGGCAGAGACTACCTTCTCCTATCTCTATCTACTGAAGTTAATGTGCCAGGGCTGAAATCCTGACTGGAACTTTAGGCATTATTTTATATAATAGATAATACTGGAAAATGGGAATTTGCCTTGGCTTTCTTGAGAAATAATTTTTAAGACTGGTTTTGATTCACTGTATGTTTTATTTGTACTTCTGGCTTATTTTGGCATTGGTTTTGGTATGGAGAAATACTTTAAAAGGAAACTTGCAACAGGAAGAGATTTGGATTTTGTGAGGATGAGTACTATCTGTGAAGCTGAGAAAAGAGAACAACTTGCAGACTTAAATGTTTACAGAAAATGAGAGGAAAAGGTTAACTGTTACCTTCACTACTCTCAGACTGAACACAAAGGATAAATCACACTTCATGTAAAAAAAAAGGCACCTATTTCTCTACATTGATCACAGAGAGGAGTTAAAATAGCTAGTTTAGCTAGATGTCTAAACTCCAGATGATGAAACTTAACCTAAGGGTCTTTTGGATCAGGTCATAAGATATTGCATTCTAACACCATAACATACCTTCAATTTTTAAACACAGTTTTACATTGATTTTGAAGAGGAGCTCCTAAAGAAATCAATGTCAAGCTATTGCCCTTGTGCATACACATGCTCTTAACCAACAAAGTAAGGATTATAAATCTGGAGACTGATAGAGAAGGTTCACCATACTAACAAAGCTTCTTATCAGGACCTTCCCTAAAACATGCCCATCCTCCACTGGAGAGAGATGTGCTGGCTGGTTAAAAGACTTTATCTACTCTCGGTCTTATTAGTTTAGGAAATTAGTTCCTTTATTAGCTTTTGGATTAAATAAATAAAGAGGATACAGTTTCATTTTCAATATTGTCGTAAGTCTTTCCACCAAAATGAAAAGGAAGCAGTTTCTGATATAAATATATCTAATATCCTGTAACATCTTCTTCTGTGCCATTTACCTGTGGAAATGTTTAAAAATGAAATTAAAACTGCTGCTAGCTCCTGCAAACACTAATTTTTGAGTTTAACTTTAAATTTTATTGTTTTTATAGTCTCCTGAATTTGGAGTGTTGTAAAATATAAATTTTGTATTGTTATTTTCCTTACCCACAATTTATCACAGCATTAGAAAGAAAGAAAGAAAGAAAGAAAGAAAGAGAGACTCAGAAGACCTGCTATATCATCCATGTTTTCTGAAAAAAACAAACAAACAAACAAACAAAAAAACCCAAAGCCTCTTCATTTTCTGGTCTGCAGTCACTTTACACAATTATTTCTGTAGGAAATTTAGTCAGGTTACAGAATTTGTCCTGTTAAGCTCAAAAGAGCTAAGGAGGTTGCAAATCCCAGAATAAATGGGGTCATATTAATATATTTCCCAATACAGTAAAGCCTGTGTGTAAAATAGTAAATTTGCAATACTCCATGACATAGGTTAGATTTTTGTTGTATTTTGGGAGAGGTAGAGCGATGTAGAATTGTTGGCTAAGCAAATGGGTTTCTGTGTCAAGGTTCCTCTGCACAATTTGACTGCTGGGCTGTTGGGATATAGTACAGAAACCAAGTTTCACTTTTCTTTCTTCTTTTTCTAATGAAAAAGTTTAATAAACTGGACACAAAAGTGACTGGATAGACTTTATTTTTTTCATGTTCGTTGAATTAAAACAAACAAAACAATGTCTGATCCTGAATAAAATCCTTACAGAGACAGAATTTTAACATTAATTGTTTTTTTGTTAAAAAAAATCCATTTGTTCTACCAAACATATTATTTGTATTTATGGACTGAAATGAAAAGTGAAAGAGAGGCTTGCAAGAAGATAATTGCACCTCAATCTGTTGCAAATATTTACAGACATGGAAAATGTCTGCCCCAGTCCTTTGGTTCCTATATCAGTAAATCATTAATCCAAAGTAACAGCAAAGCTATGAGTTTAATGGAAATTCTTTTTCTGCTAGAGAATGACTTTTGAAGAAATTGGAAGAATGTAGTCTAGACAATAACACAAACCTCTTTACCACCACCACCTGTGATCATTGCAGTAAGAATTTCACAAAGAGTTTCTCCTAGATAATTTCAAATACTGTTCACTAAGATACCTGAGGGCATCATAAGATCAGAGGCTTGTCCTGAAGCATACAAAACTCCTAAAAAAAAGAAAAAACAAACTAAAAAACCTCCTACAAAACCAAACCAAAACAAAACAAAGTAAACCACTCTGCAATCAAACCAACATACTTTATCCTTGAATTATCTAAACTATTCCCATGATGACTTTAAAGGTCATTCTTATTTTCTCTCTAGCCTTGCTGTGTTATTCACTGATAAATATTGCCTCATAACTACTACATAATAGGAAGAAAAAAGAAGAAAATTGAAAGGATGTAATGAAACAAATGAAATACAGATGAAACAAATAAGATACATTCATTATTCCTGTGGTCCTGTGCAGGGCCAGGAGCTGGGCTTTGACAATTCTTGTGGATCCCTTGCAATTCAGCATATTTTACAATTCTATGACTGCCAGTTATTTCAATTGCTCATTACTGATTTTTTAGATTCTTTTATATGTGAACAATGATTTGCAAGATTCACTTTGACCATGAATTTTGTGTCTCAGGACCTAAAAATTTAGAGAAGGGATAAACAAGAAAAAGAAACAAACCAAGAAGGACTTGGGTAGCAACATCAAAGGCTGTGGACACACTCCTTAAACAGCCAAGTGCAAGGACAAATCACCTGATTGATCTTATAAAAATCACCTGATCGATCTTTTATGATCATTTGTATTCTGCCCACCCCGGCATTGCATGTGTTCCTGGCCCCATCCTGACAGCTGCATTTCTCTTGGTTGATTATAAATCCTCAGCAGCAATGAAAGGGATTTTTGATAAGCTAATAACTGACCTATCTCTGGACCTTCAGTCTTGTCCTCTGGCAATGGATTACAAGGAGAGTAAGTTACTCTGAAATATTTTGATTTTCTAAAATGACTTCATTTAACTGTCTGGGATTTCTGGCCTAAGGTCTTTGTAACAGGATGATATGACTCCTGGTCATAGAAAAATGTCTTTATGTAATTTCTGCTGGATGTCTGTATTTACTGTTCTAAGATATAAGTGCAAATTTGGCTCTATAAGCATTATGAAAATTGGCTAAGAGTGATGGGATCATCAGGATTAAATTCTCATTTAAAGAAATCACTGCTTTCTCCATTTGCCACCTCCACAGGAAGACTCAGAAGGTGCCAATATCCAATTTTGGTCCCAATGGCAGTCCAAATTAGCAGGAAGGAAAATAGAAATTCAGATTTCCTTGCCTAGACTATTCTCCTTGCCTAGGCTGCCCTTGCTTCAGTCTCATCTCTGTTTGCTTGGCATGTCTCAAGAACAAAGAAAAAAAATTAGAAAATAAAATGTCAGACTACAAGAAGAAAATTCAATTACTTGAGCCCTCAATCATGCCTACAAGTAAAAGAAAGCAGATCAATAGATTTTGCTGTAATGTGGCCCATTAAGTGTTTTTCCTTCATGCTGTATCTTTGTGAAGATTTCTGTTTCCCAGAGATATATGGAAGAATTCACTGAATAATGTGGGGAACGGACAAGAAGCAAGAGCAAGGTCAATAGAACTAATCTGAGGAACTTTTCTTTGTGTGACCACTTGATTTTTTTTACTACTATTTTGTTTTTCACCTTCTGATGAGTGTATGGTTATTAAAAACTACACACAGAACCTCTAGTATTAAGCCTGTACTATAGTTTCATAGCTCCCTTGACATTTCTTGCTGTCAAGGACAAAGAGGCCATCTAGTCTGAAACCTCATACCACGTGGACAATAAAGTTTCTCCTGCAGACCTTTGTGCCAATCCAGACAAATTAATTAGAAGAAAAATTACCAAGGAGTAAGGTACTAGTGTCAAACTTGGGAAAGTTGTTCTGGTCTTTGCTTCTCCCTAGACCTCCTGGTGAAGGTCATTCAACCACTCACAGCCTAAGGCCCTTGCTTGCATTACGCAGACATTCCAAGCTTCTTTCCTTGAGAAATGTACACTAAAGTTATATACAAAAGGTGCTGCTGATTCTGAGGTAAATTGATTTTTTTATGGTGTACATTACTCAGAAGAGGTAACCTAATCCCAGTCTCATTAGCCCGTCCCTGCAATCAGTTTAATTAGACTTGAGAAAAAGGTGACTTCTCAGTTTGGGTAGACTGCACACTTGCAGAATGCAAGTGAATATGTTCAGGGGCCAAATCAGCTTGTCTGTAGCTGGTTAACTTGTATGAGTACACAACTGAACTTCTGATTAAATATTAATGCCTGTGGTATGTCATAAGAGGAGGATCATATGACCACACTCACAGCAGCCCAGAACTATTATGTACTTTAGGAAAATAAACAGTTTTGATGCTAAATCTTTAAATAATTAATAAATCAGCTTAGCATTCTTTTAAGCTATTTCATTTTTTAATAATTCATCTTAATTAATATGAATAAATATTAATCTAATACTTAATATAATTAATATTAAAAGATATTAATTAAATTTAATTAAGGTTAATTACTAGGTAATATACTGGTAATACCTCCTGCAGTAGCTTTGTTTCATAGTAATTTCTTTTCTTTTTTCTCAAAATTTATTTTGAACCTGATTGAAATTCTATCAGTTCTCTGTTGTTCTTGAGGATCATCTATCCCTTCTCATATCTGAATATTTTATGATCATTTTTCTATGAAAAACATGCAGATCATTGGCCATCCATGTTCTTAGGTATTTGTGCATTTTTTAATTGTTTCTATAAATTTATTTTTAAATAAAAAAATAAAGTTTCACTATTAGAAGTTAAACTTCCTAGACTTTTAGGTATGCATTAAAAAATTTATCTGATACATAATCTAATAACTGAGGACCCACTAATACTTTGTGAATAGAGCACCCCATCAAACTTAATATTTCATTGAAAAATTGTTCATGTGTAGCAGCTAATCACATGGAATCTGTTGTTTTCATCTTCTTCCTGTAATGTTCTGAAACAACTCAAACTATAAAGCCTTATTTCTACCTTTTTTTTTTATTATTATGTTTGTATTTGTTGTTTGTGTTTGTTATTATTTCCTGGTGTCCATGATCTATACATAATAGTAAAGAAGACTTTTTTTTGTGTTAGATAAAACAAGTGGAGAGATTAAAAACACAAACAAACAAAATCCTTACAAACCCTTAGAAAAACCAACAAACAAAACCAGAGCAGTAAGTGCATCCATCCTCTTTTCATTCAAAGTTTATTTACAGTTTCTGTTGGGGGAGGTTGGTGGAAGATAAAAGATCTGCTGCTCTGAACAACCCAGTCAAAGCTGCTTTTATACTGAAATGCCCTAAGGCTGTCAAAAGGACCTTGTCTGGCGTCTGGAATGAGCCATTTTCCTGGCAATGGTTTGGCATATCCCAGGATGGTAGGTATTAGCATATCTCTGGATATTAGAAGTTATCATATGCCTTAGTAGCACAACTTGCAGATTTTGGATTGTGTTCATGAGAACAGATTTTTCCAACAAGTAACTTGCCAAAGGCTTGATATAAAAAGTACTTATGCCTAATGTCTGTCATTCCATCTATGCCAGTTAATTCTTCCTGGGCTGGACTAGATCCACCCTAGCATCTGAGATGGAGTGAACAAAGTCACTAGCTGCTGAAGATTTTGATGTGACCTGTGTTATTTTTTACAGGCATTTGCCATAAGCATGGTGATTTTATGTTACACATTATGGATGACCAGTGATCTGAGATTGTCTTACTTTTTTATGGACCTCTTAATCTCAAAAAGATTTCAAAATTCTGTATAATTTGAATTAATCAGGAAATTGTCACCTCTGTGAAAGAACATAGCTACTGGTAAGAATTTATTTGATCAATGGATACCTGCATCCCAAACATTTAAAGCATACATTCTAAGGCACTTACAGTCAGACATACATAGCTGGGGAGTAAATACCTTTTTGATATTTCAAATCATACCAGAGTAATAAATTTTCAAATCAAATAAATTCGGTGTAGACAGTGAGAAATTTTGTCTTTGTGGGAGAGGAAAGGATTGATGGAGAGACAGACAGGAAGATTTACTTATTTTAGAGATTTTAAAATTCTTTTTGTGGTCTATAGGAAACATTTAATTATTTATGTCCCTCAGAATGGGACACCTCAGAGTTTCTCTCTGCTCACCCCAATTATAAAAGGTATTTGCATAGATTGATAACTTTATTCTTCTGGATCTTATTGGTAATCTGAATATAGAAAAGAGCTGGCATAAAGACCAAGAAACCCTTGCCTTTTTATATTATGCTGATTTGTAGAGAATTCAGAGTATTTTTCATTAAATAAAAGTGTAGCTCTACCTTAAGAGAGTATCACCATTATCTCCCAAATAAGATGCATTTTATTTTCTTCTGGTCCTTTATTACAGAATCAGTAAAAATAAATGAGGGTTACATCTTACTGCAACAAATTCAGGCTAGTATAATTTAGGGAACATGAGCAAAACTCTATCATCTCCTGAACTCCAGAATGATCTTTTATATTTTGAAAGGGAAATATAATTAAAGTGGAGCAAAATCACATTGTTTTGTCAGTGTGACTTTGGCAAAGCCTGGATTTTAGCAATAGTAAGTAATAAAAGCACAGATTAGATCATTGTTCAAACAGAAATCCCATGTATGCTTGCTGATTCCTTAGAGATTGGTTATTCATAATCTCCTGACTCTGTTTCAATAAGGTTGGTGGTTTAGCTCAATATTTTTCCAGCTGTAAAAAGAAACTTTTATAAACAGTATCTGATTGCCTGTAAGAGAGTAGGTGTTTTTCACCTACATCATTTCCTTATCCTTTCTAAAAAGCCTTTCATCTCAGTGCTTTCCAGAAAAAGTAACAAAACAATGATGCAAATGTAAGACATATTTTGCTTTCTCATAAAGACACCTGCCTTTTTTACAGATAATCTATGAAATCAAATGCAGATAATGAAACCTTTTTTTTTTTAACCTATAGACCTTGGCTATTTCACCCGAAAGTTCTGCTACTATTATCTTGAGAGTATTTACTTACAATAAATAAGTAAATAAATATTAAATAAATTAGTATTTATTTACAATAAATAATAAGACGGTTTTAATTTTTTTTACAGATGTTATACTTCTAACTCGTCCATCATCCTTGTTCTTTTAAGATGCTTGATGTTTTAAGTAGTGAAAAAGTTTGCACTTTTTTCACTTTATATTGTTTTTCACTTGAGTATTTCTCTTAAGCTAGTGGGAAACTCTGAGTTAAAAAACGTTCTGTGATTAAAATACTGGTGGTATTGAAGTCAATAAAAATATCTGTACTGACTTAATTGAAAGCATGATCTTGTCCCATTGTGTTTGCTGTTGACAGAAATTCTTTGGGAACAGATTTTTGATGAGCATACAATGGAGTTACACAACCAAAATAAAAATAAATGGACTTCTGTGGATTTATGTCTTCTGGGGGTTTAAGGAAAACGCTCTACAGGAAATGCATAGAAATGCTGAAGTCTTGGGGAAGAAAATCTTCCAATATTTTCAGCTGGGGTAAGTTCTTGCAGTACAACAGTGAGGTTGCAGTTGCCTACCTTCCCAGAGTCTTGAAATTTAACTTGCTCTGCAAAGTTGTATTTTTGCTGTTTGGTATAATGTTCAGCAGGATCACACACCATACAGACCCACAAAAACTTCAGCAAAACCAAGCTACAGAGGTAGAAACTATGATGCAAGTAATAATCACATTTTTTTTTACAGATCACAGATTACAGTTTCCATTAAGTTAGATCCTCTTCAGTTATTTTTCAGACTTTCATAGTTTTGGTGGGGTCTATTAATGCCAGATAACTGTCTCAGGATTGCAGTAATTTTTTTTTTAAATTAGGGGAGCAATTTTTTAAAAACTTGCTGACTTACTTGTTTACCCTAACTTAGTCCTATTATTTCTTCATGTATTTTATCAGGGAATGTTTTCCAAATAACAAATGAGGTCATTGTGTGGAACAACTGAGATGCTATTCCCAATTCCCTCTCTCATTTGATACTAAATAATTTCAATTAAAATGTTATGTGGAAGTAGTTCCCTCACAAAAGAGACTTCAAAAATGAGGAGAGGTTTTCATATAAAACCATCTGAAACTTTTATAAGGAACCTAGATGACTAATTTTCATTAAACATCTAATTTAGTTTTTAGGAGACTCTAACTTGAAAAAGAACATGTGTGCGTTATCATGCCCTTATTAAAAGTTTTAAAGAGTTCCCTGAAATATTATTCAACTAATGCAGCCTTTGACCCTACTTCTGTCTGAAAAATACAAGAAAGATACATCATATTGCATATTTACTGACATCACACTCATCTGCTTGAAAACACTCAACTCATCTTGGCAGGAGTGATGAAACTCCTCATTAAGCTGTTAAAAAAAAGGGAGAGGGAGGAAGAGAACTCTAATTAAGCAGATTGATAAAAATTCTGACCCATAATAGATTAAATAAGATTTCTGTTCAGCAATAATTCCTGGTACTAAGTATGTCTACTGGGAGCAGGTATATCCAATACTGTAGGTTGATAAATAAATGTATTTGCTGTCTGGAAAAGCTTCAGGAGGAAGCCTGTGGGTTTTTTTTTTAATTTTATTATTACAGACTTCAGAATATACTTTAATTTTTGGCATATGGGAAGAATCCGCTGAAACTGTGGTTTTTCAAAATCTTTGATACGGGGACTGATACATGCTTTTGAAGAGGAAAATTTCTCTTTTTTTTTAAAACACAATTTTTGGTAATAGATTTTAACTTTTCCTTCTCAAAGGAAAAAGTACCTGAGGATTTCAGTGCTGTTGTGCAAGTCTTGGCCACTTGAAGTACATATTTGAGTGCAATGCCATTAGCTGTTACAACTTGAATCATTTACTGTCAACCAGAAAAGAAACAGTTCCATACTTCCCAGAGAGTCATCCTAAAACGTTGTTGAAGGACTGGTGCTTTGAGATAAACTTCATCAAGGATATGTTTCTGCAAAACTGTATTTAAGATATTTAAAGCTTTTTTCAAAAGCAGGACAAAGGAAAGTGCTCTTCCAAAATCTGGGGTAATTAGTAAGTTTTTGATATTTTGTTTTTTTAATCTGGTTGATTTTTTTACTTTTTGTTTAGAGGGTTTTATGTTTGTTTTTTTCTTGCTCAAGTACTTGCTCAAGAAAAGCTTTTGACATTTGTTACCATGCAATGGAGCAGCAGAGGGAGCTGGGGGCAACTAGTCTGGATCATTCTTGGAATCACCATGACTGAAAGTGTTCCACAACATGTGGAAGCAGCAATTAGGGACATGGTTTAGTGGTGACTTTGGTGATGTTGGCCTAATGGTTGGACTTAGTGATCTTAGAGGTCTTTTCCAGCCTTAATGATTCTATAACTCTGTGTCTGCCCTCACAGAGCAGAATTTCTTCTTTTGTTCTTCCCAGTTGAGATATAACGACCTTCAGGCTGCTAGGATGAAAAATGCACAAGGTTATATACCTGCTCTGAATTCTTTCTGTGATTAAATTGTTTGCTTCCCTGCCTCTCATTGATGCTCTACTGCTGTGGATATAATTTGCCCAGCATGAAATCTTACAGAAAATATGCACAACAGCAAAAACTTTATTTGGGTTCCAGTAAAAGTAAGAATTCACATGCTTTCAACAGAAAGAAAATATTTTTAAAAAATAAATAAAGATACTTTTACACAGGTATATATTAATATGTAAATTCACATTTGAAATTACTCTGTAATCCTCTGCACCATTCACTTATGTCCACCTGCATCATAATAACATGCTGAAGTTGAACCTTAATCATGAACTAAGCAGCATGAGTTCAGCCACTGGCAAAGGGAGCTACCAGGGATTATTTTACATCAGAACACTGTGGCATACATCCAGCTATACATTTCCCCTCCAAAACTGTAAATTAACTCATTGATAAATAAAAAAATAAAAAAAAGGTGTTGATGTATGGTGTCATGGGGCTTTGGCAGAGAACTGAGAGACCTTTTATATTCTAGCCCAGTGCTCCTACTTTCAATTAAAAATGAAAAGATTGCTCAAACTAGGAAGATGATATTTCAACCAGGTTGTTTCACTTGAAGTCAGTTTCTGAGCAGAGTCTCAGTTGCCTTAAAGCCTCAGGGCACCTTTCTTTGAGGATCATTGGTTGATTTACACAAAACAGTTCACTGCTATAAATCAAAAATACAAAGAGTATGTTAATTTACTCTGGGTTGTTGTTTAGAGGAATATATTTTTTTCAGGACAGAAATAATCTCTGAAAAGCAAATCCTTGAAAACTCTGGTTTATATCTATAAATAAGGAATAAAGAAGCTTAGCAAGTTTACAGCTTTAAACGAGTTAGAAGGAAAAATCCAACTCTTCCATATTTCCTTTCACTTTCCAATAACTGAGAGATTAAGTTCACTACATTAACTTTATGTTAATTTTTTTTAATGTAAAGAAAAATTATTTTCCTGTAATTTGGGAAATGTTTATTTACTCTGCATAAATATTCCCCTGATATATAGAAAAGCAGAGAGCAAGAGCAATTTGCCAGTATATAAGAGCAGAAAGTCAAATCAACCATTAACAACAATGAATCCAACCATGAAAAAAAGTGATGGGGTGGCAGATATTTAGGATAGGACTCATCTCACTTAATTTTTTATATCTCAGTGTTAGGCATCAAATTTACACTGCAATTCCAGACTTTCTTTGTGGTCAATGGAGAAAAAGAGTTGCTGGACGACAGTGATTGATCTCCCCATCTAAGATATCTTTTTGTTAATGCATTAGTTGTACATGAATTTTGTTGTTCATCTGGAAGTGATATCCTTTCTGTCCTGCATAAAAAAAGTGTCTTGATGGTCAACTTAAAATGCACACCTCACATTTAGGTAGACACAATTTAAGACAGGGAATGCCTGTCTTAAACACATTGATATAGTGTTTTACATAGATGCTTTTTCCTTTGTTTAAAAGCATATCTAACTTGACATTTCAAGCACCAAACTAGCTGAAATCCCAGATGTGACTTTTTGAGTTTCCCCAACACTTCTGTATGTGTTTTGTTTAATAAAATCAGTCCATTAAGCCTATATTATTCAAATGTCAAAGAAGCCTTGGTTTTATTTCATAATGCAAAGTTTGACTTTCTAGCATATTCCAGATTCCTTCCTTGCCAGCAATTGACAATGAACATACACAGCTCTACCTAGTATCAAAAGGAATCTCAGAATTAAAGGATATTTTCCACTTCCACTTCTGATTTTTCATTACATCAAATGCTCACTACATATAAAAGACACTGAGAGTGAAATAAAGACAACAAGAATCCCTTGATATTGAATAAGCTAGTAGGAATGCAGTCTAATCTCTTAAGTCCAGAGGAACTTGGGCAAATGGGCTGAGACCAATTTTGCAATGCTCAACCAGGCCAAGTGCTGGATCCTGCTCTTGGGTCACAACATCCCTCTGCAGTCCATTTGGGGTTAGAGTGTCTGGAATGCTGCCCAGTGGAGAAAGGACCCGGAGATGCTGGTTAACAGCTGCTGAACAGGAGCCAGTGTGTGTCCAGGTGTCCAAGAAAGCCACCTGAGAGCAATGGTCTGGCAGCAGAACTAGGGCAGTGACCATACCCCTGTCCTGCACATTGCTGAGGCCCCATTTTGAATCCTGGGATCAGTTTTGAGCCCTTTATGAGAGAGAGACATGGAGGGGCTGAAGCATGTCCAGAGGAGGGCAATGGAGCTAGAGAAGGGTGTGGAAAACTAGTAATTATGAGTAACTGAGGGAGTTGGAGGTGCTTATTCTGCAGCAAAGTAGGCTCAGGGGTAACTCCACTCCTCTCTACAGCGATCTGAAAGGAGGTTGCAGAAATATCAGAGTTAGTTTCTTCTCCAAAGTAAGAAAATAATTTTATAAATGAGGAAATGACCCCAACCTGCACCAAATTTTAGACTGGATATTAGGGAAAATCTATCCATGGGGAGAGTTATTAAGCAATGGGACAGACTGCACAGGGAAGTGGTGATCTCAATGGACTCAATGGTCTTAAAGCTTTTTTCCAACCTAAAAAATTCTATGAGTCAATGATTCTAGATATTCAATCACCTTGTTAGAATCAGGAACACTTTTTACATGCCCTGATTTCATAAACCTGTTTCACAAATATGTTATGCCAGCCATTGCTAGATGCTAAATATGAGGTACGTGGTCCAGAATATTTTAAAAAATCCCAGATTTAAAGCACAAAAGAATGGACAGTAAGTGGCAATCATTATGCCAAGTTTTTTATGCCTTAAATATTAAGTGCAAAAAAGAACCCAAACAGCTGAGGAAATAAAGTGTTGCAATTTGTGCTAAAAAACAACAACTACATATTGAAGTATCATTTTATCCACTTGTGTTTTATGATGTGTATCTTGGAACATACTGCTTCTGATAATTTTGGTCTTTTTTCATTTTCCTCTGGAGCATTTGGAGCTAACATGGGCTGATGAAGGAACCAGATGGATGAGCCATGATATCCTTTAGTATTACTTCAAATATTTAGAACATTTTCAGAACACTTTTCATATTACAATGGAGAATCTACATTCAAAAAGATGAATAACAACTTAAAAAACTGAAATAACTAACTAAAAAAAAAAGCTTCTTGCCTTTCACAAGAAGATATTTAGTATTTAGAAATCCTCAGGCTGATTGTTTGCCCATATAAATATATTGTGTGACCAGATATAGATGCCAATACAGGGGGTTGTTACCTTTTTGATTTCTTACTCCATCATTACAGTCAAAAAAATCATGGTATAAATTCATAGAATTGGTGATGTCAGGAAAAGGTGGAGAGCTACAAACACATCAGTTGTTGTCTGATTAATAACTCTGTACTACTCCTGTCCTTTGTGGCAGAAACCTAATTCTTCGGTACCTCGACACCAGGCTTTGGATATGGCCAAAAAATATTGCTTATGAACAAAGAGCCAAACCAAATCATTCTGTGCAACTCTATGTTAAAAGCTTCCATTTCTTAATAAATATTTGAAATATTTCTTTTTCTTTTCATCTGCAGCTCTTTGAGGGTTTCTAAGACACGTATTTATCTACAAGCTTACTATTGTTTTTTGTTCCTTAAAATTGACATCTCCTCACAGTAACTAGGAAAACAATACCAACACAACAAAAATAACCCAGCAGTGACCTATTCTTTAGCACAGTTCCATCCTACCCCAAGACTGTCAATTGATTTAACACTGAGAACCAAAAAATAGCCATAAACCAAGTGCCTAGGAAGCTTTTAAGTCCAGAATAAAGTTTGATCAGTAAGAGAAAGCTTATATATTTAACAGTACATTTGGAAAAGCACACACACGTAAGAGAAGTCAATAATGAGCACATTCTGCAGGCCTTCCTTAATCTAGTGGAGAATTTTACATTATTTTGGACCATACCACAAAAGGGCCGTCAAATGCCTGAACTGTCAGATAGCCAGGATGAGAAGATCAAGGAATATAAAAAGTAAGAAATCAGCTTGTCATGAGTCCTATATTTGTCAGGACAAGAGGAAATGGCCAAAAGTTGCACAATGGAGGTTCAGATTGGATGTTGGGAAATTTTTTTTTCACTGAAAGTGTGTTAAGACATTGGAACAAGCTGCCCAAAGAAGTAGTGGAATAAGCATCTCTGAAAGTGGGCAAGGTGTGGCTGTGGCACTTGAGGAAATGGGTTAGTAGTGAGCACAATAGTGATGGTTTGATGTTTGAATTCAGTGGCCTTAGAGATCTTTCCTTACCATAACAATTCCGTCATTCTCATCCAGAAAAGTTGAGGCTGATCTGTTTCTCTTTGTGACTTCAGCAGACCTCCTTGCACATTTTTCCTGAAAGTTAGAACTTTAGCATGTATGGATAAACCCCACAACAATCTGCAATGTTTGAATGTAGCCCAGGAAAATAATCCACTATTCAGCAACTTTCAAGCCACATGTAACCTTTTTGCATGATTTTGGCAACCCATAATGCAAAGCAGACACAAGGCAATTTTCCCTTTTTAGTCAAGTAAATTTTTTTTCTACTTCACCTAAAATTTGTGGAATGGTGCCTCAGAAATCAATTTGCTGGTCTTCATGGTTTGTTCAGTAGTCACCCACAGCCAGCATTTAAATACATGGAAAACAAGAATGCATCCTCCCTAACAGAATCACTTAAAGTTAACACTTCCATTCATCTTCACTGAGGCAATGTGGATGAGATTCCCATAAAAAAATCTGTCCTGAAATTTTCCTGGTCTATGTCAGAAACATTGAATTATTTTAGGTAAAATCTTTGTTTATAGCATTGCACAGGAATCGCCACAGAAATCTGTTAAGGTTTTATGACTTGTCAAGTTGCTCCTCCAATTTGTGGTTCTTGTTAAACGTCTGTATCTTCTCTAATCTACGTCTCCCTAAACTTTTTCACATGGGAAGGAAGGAAGGATCTTTTTGAAGATACATACTTGTCTTGCAAATTTTTTTTTGTGCTTTTGCTTTTTTTAGTCAGTTCAGAGCAATATTCCCTTATTCCTTCATCTGGCAGGCAGATAAAGTATAACTTACTTCATACAGATATGGAGAAGGGCTTGAAGGAGCAGAACATGTAAAAATTGCTTCTTTTTCTGTAGGTGTTCTTTCCTTTTCTCCTATATGCTATTTCTGCACAGAATAATATGCCATAGCCCTGCTTTCCTGAAGATTCTCACATCTCACTGTGTTCAAAAGGAGATTCTAG
Source organism: Chloebia gouldiae (assembly GCA_003676055.1). Taxonomy (NCBI): domain Eukaryota; kingdom Metazoa; phylum Chordata; class Aves; order Passeriformes; family Passeridae; genus Chloebia; species Chloebia gouldiae. The sequence continues at coordinate 5,603,199 of QUSF01000029.1, forward strand.
GCCACAAGGAGCAACACTGGGGTGTACAGAGTATCCTTCACTTGTATAAGAAACCTTCTACTCCTTGTGAATTGCTTCCAGCAAACAGAGAACTGAATCTGGAACTTTCAAGAGCCAGGAAATTAAAACAAATTACCAGGTAACAGCCCAGGATTGCCACCCACCACTGGGTATTTTTCTTATTTGAGAGGAGAAACAGGTTACAGTTGAAAGGAGATAAAGGAAATAGTGAGAAATGGAGTTATCTGAAATTTGAAATAATGAAGGTCTCATCACATTTCTGTACCCTCAAGGAAAAAGCTGCTCAGATTTAAGAGTTTTCTTCAATCTAGGACAGAGATAAGCTCTTAACCTCTCAGGCAAACCTTTTCCCTAGCCCTCTAGAGCCCCCAAACAATCATAGATGGACCTTTCAGTTGCCTCAAATCAGATACACCTTGGCTTTTGCATTCTTTGTTAAGATGAATAGGGTTCCCTTGTGGTGCTGCGGCAGTGGTGAGGCAGCACATTTGTCAAGCAGCAGATTTTGAGCTCCAAAGCTACCTGGATGGACGAGAACAATTGTAGCTGTTGCTTAACATATCTATTATGGTAGTGCCTAAATGGCTTGGATAGCCCGGGTCAAGGTCTACCAAGGTCAGTGTTCCACAGACTAAAGCACAAAAAATAGTCCAAAATATATGCAATCTGTAACACTAAACTAAATCAGGAGGATAAGAAATTATGACTTATGAGGCAGCATTAAACTGTGTGGTATCTGACTGAGTGACTCTTATCATGAAACCTTGGCCCTGCTAAATACACTGGGGGAATAAAAGCTGCACCCATGAAGTCTGCATAATATCTTTCCACTTAATGAGTCTGGCATCCAAACAAGCTATATAAGGTCATCTAACATCACCAGCATTAATGATGAAATCTACCATAACAGCTGCAATTCCTCAGTCATAATATAAATGCACTGCAAAGTTTGTGTTGGGAGTCTACTGAGCTTAGCACAGTAGGGTGCTGCTGCACACAGGGATAGCTGACAACAGTATTATTGGCAATTAGTTATTCTGTAGTGGCTGAAATAATTTCCTTATCTTATGTAAGATCATAACCACGTTACTCTTGGAAGAGTGGAAGCAGGAGATAACACAGACATTGTTTTAGGACATGTAATTTTAAATTATAGATAAAATGCCCTGCTTGATTCAGCTGACATTCAGCCAAAATCCACGAGCTCACATTTTTCCGTAATAACTATATTTACCACTACTAGAACAGAATTCAAATCATTCAGTATGTAGCCCTAATAATAAACCTATATGACTAGGGGCTGCTTCTTCAACATTATTTCCACCTAATTTATAATCAAGATGTTCAATTAATAATTTCAGCATTTTACGCAGTGTTAAGTCAGCTGAAAAGCATGTGATTTTTTTCCATTTTTCATTTTTCAAAACGCTGAGGAATGCATAATAACCTAACAGAACAAGAATGCCAGGAAAGCAACAATTATTAACAGATTAATGGGAAAAATAAAAGGTTGAAAAAGAAAAGCTGGAAAGATGATTGAGTTTCATAGAAAATCTAAATGCACTAAATAGTTCCAGAATAAAAACAGCAAAGTCTACAATACATTTCCATGGATATTACAGCCTCCTTGTGAACGACAGGTGACATTAGAATTTTCTTGGTGGGTAGTGCATATGCACTTTTCCCACATTTGCCTGCCTTGTGCCTCCTGTGTGACTGCACCCAAGTTGTTATAGGGGATCCCAAGGCATGGGGGACAATCTGATCAGGGCAAACCCCTTATGCTTTTCTGAGAGTGGTATATCCTTTAGGGTGTTGTGTATTTACTTACCAAATAGGTGTTGTGCTGATTCAGATGTGCCCAGTTAGACAGGGCTGTCTTCTAGTTTGTCTCCTTGGTGACATGGTGAATGGGCTATGAAGGCACTGAAGGTAGGAGGGAAGAGAAATGTTGGAATCTATGGCTTGTATTACATACAGTTTTCATTTATATATCTGCACTGAGATCTCCTGACCTTTGAAGGGACAAACCCATGGCAGACGCTGCTGGCTTCTCTCAGAGTAACCAAATTCAAGTCCCTAAATCCATAATCCCTGACACTAAATTCTGTCTTTGTCAGAAAGGCCAAAGACTGAACAGATACCAAGCTAACTTCAAAACACTAATGTATGTTTTTTATTCCTAAGCAGAAAGAGGACACATTATCATGGAGAATGTTACTCAGCTACTTAATACTACTGTTGTTTGTGCCATGGAATATTAGAGGACACTTCTGAAGTCTTCCATCATAATTAAATACATTTAGTACATATGCAATATAAGCTATTGGGAAATGTACTAGTCACACATTTGCAGATGGACTAGTTTTTTTAAATGCTCCTACTCAATTGTCTTAGAATCTTTTTCAGTTTTCAATGTCTGGGAGGTGAAAAAAATGAAATCTATTCGGAAGTGTTTGAAAAATTAATTCAGCATATTCACCTGTATGGCTTTGTTTAATCACTGGCAATTTAATTAGAAAACATTCAATTTGTGTACTTGGGGTTTTTCTATTTCCTTAACTTAGCAGCCTTTCACTATTCAAGATTATCAGTGCAGGATTCTTTTAGTATTCTTTTTCCTTTGTTGATTATTAAGTGTCTCCCTAAACTGTCACTTTCAGAACTGAGTGCCTTTGCACTGCAAAAAAACTCTTCAAAATACATAAAATATAAATGCTGCCTCACTCTTTTGTTTTCCATAGAGCAATGTTACTGATTTATGTAGAAATATTAAGCCTAGAATTAGGATCCCTCATATTATTTTTTTTGTTAGTCCCCCACTGCTTATATGACAGCATTAAGCCAATTAAACGGCCATTGAGGGCTTCTAAAAGTTTATTTATTTACTTATAATAAATAAATATTATTCTGTTTTATAAAATCCTCAAAGATTTCTTTATGAAAAAATTTCTTTGCTTTACATGTGTTTCCCTTCTTATTTACTTTCAGGTGAGGTAAAGGTCTACTAGTGCCTGCCATAAAATATTACTTCTGGTAATGATATATCACAAAGTTTTATCTTTTTTCTCCATATTTCCAAGCTTCTACGTGCAACATGTCTATCTTTGTGAGATAAGTTCAGTGTAGTTTGCCTCTGAAGGCGGACTCTGCTCTCTACATTGAACAGACTTGTATTCTTTATATAAACAAAGTAATCTGGAAAGGAAAAATATTTTTGGTCTTTTATGTATAGAAACCCAGTCTGGACAACGAGACTATATTCTATCTGTGCTTGTGATAGGACAGTCTTGGAGATCCACAGCTTTGAGGCTGCTCCAGTGGTTGATAATTCCCTTCCCACAGAGAAGCCACAGCCATCAAGTCAGAAGCCAGGATTAGAAGGGCATATCAGCATCATCTGAAAAAGACAGCAAATGCAAATTCTGCAGCCTAATTGGGCTAGAGGGAATGAAAGTCAGCTCATTAAGTTGGGTATGTTAAGAGCAGAGAACAGCAGCAAGAAGAACCAGATCTAATTTCTATGCCCTAACACTTCATAACAGGGACTTCAGAGTAGTAAACAAGAGGGCCTACTTGAGACCTGCCCAGTTTCACTGACTGGTTTCACTCAGTTACCAGATCAATCAGTCTTGAAAGACTGACAGTGACATCAAATGCTGATTATATAAAGAACACAGGCTTCACAGTGCAGCAGAAGACATCGTATCGTAAATGAGAAGATCCTTATATAACTTCAACAATGTCATCATGTTTCTTCACCATATTCTTCCCCAATGAACAGATCCTTGCCTTTGATTCCTGATAAATGATCAGTCTAGCAACACCTCTGCCTTGGAACAGACAGCCTAACTAGATTTATCCTTGCATTTTTGGTGGTTTTTTTTTTTTTTTGGTTTGTTTGTTGTCTTTTTTTTTTCGGTTGCTATCAAAGGTTATTTGCTCTAGTCAACAGCTTCTGGCCGCTCCAAGAACTCAACCAGACTAGTAATTTTGCTAGCAAGCAATGACTTCCAATCAGATTTTACTCATGCAAAAGGATTTAGGATTTCTGAATATTGTTCTGGCATTTGAGTCACAATGAATCTCACTATGTTTCTGGAATTTCATACTTCATTAATTATGTCTGACGTTGTCAAATGATTTACTCTCATAATTCGAGGACAACATATTTTCTTGAAAATAGACAAATTTTTATCTATATTATTTTTTCTTTTCTCATACATCTCTAACCATACAATTTTAAAAGTTTGTTTATTTGCTTGCTTGCTTGTTTTGCTGTTATTTACAGTGTCTTCCAAACACATCCTTAGAGCATATATTAAGATTAGGGTGAGGAGAAGTTTCAGGCATCATGGGAAATATTCTGTTCTTGACAGTGTTTCTAAATATTTTGAGCATTGATAAGTCTTGGCATGAAGAAATTAGATAAATAGAAGGAAAATAAGAAAACATTTTAAAAGCGTGGAGTATAAAACCAGAAACAAGAAGTGTTCATGCCAATGATTCATTCCATATCCCTGGAAATCCCAAAGATGTACATTTTTCTGATTTTACATTTAGTGACAGTTTTAAAACGTGATGGTTTTGCTAGTTAAGGCAAACCCTGAGCAACACCCAGACAAGTGCCCCCTTACATTTCACTCTGATAACTAATTTCATTCCCAAGACTGAAAACTTCCATCCTTTTCAATGAGAAATTAGTAGGAACCATAATGTTGCAGTAAAGAAGGAAATTTTGTGATTCACAGCTTTACTGGGTCTTTAAAAAAAAGAAATTGTCTCATGGTCAGCTCATAACTTCATGGACATCTTGGAGTTTATGAAAAATTTCAAGCACTTTCTTCTCTTATTAACAATACATACCTGTATCTACAGGTTTATTGCAGTCTTCACACATTCTCATCCTTCCCACCCACCTAACAAGGGGCGGAATTGCTACAGAAATTGCCAAACACAGCTTTATCCCTCCCACAAGAATGGGGATCATCCTGTCCTGGAGCTTGATATTTCCTCAGTGAAATTCACTCAGCAGGGAAGAGAATCATCTCCAGTAAAAGGAGAATTTTAATGGGCCTATTTTATAGATAGATTTGACAGGAAAATATTACCAGTTCCTTGCTTACTGTGGATTGATTTAGAAGTTGTGTTGAGCTTTTCATCCTTCAAGCTACCTAAAGCTGCCCTTGATTTCTTTATAATAAGATGCATTGAAAATATCCTACTACCCTAGAACATTATACAGAGGCTGCTGAGGTCTGGAGGAGGGAAATGCAGAGGGTTAATTTTCAGCTGCTATCGTGAGTGGCATTAAACATCAAAAGTGCATTAAATTAACTTCTTCCTCAGAACTATTTAACAATTGCTGATGTGTGCCTTGACATTTTGAAGGATTATTCAAAATCTTTTTGTATTTAGGATAATGACTTTCAAAGCACTTACCATCCTGTGCCAGTCAAATGCAGCACTTTTGATTCATCACCATGGAGGTATTAATAATTAAATGTGTTAAGATAATGGTAAGGTTGTGTGGCAAACTGCAAAAACTTGGGCTGAGGTCTCACTATGTCCCAAACTAATGTTTATGTTCCTTGCTATGATTCCTTTGCAAATAATATCATATTTATATCCCCCCTTTTCATTTCTAGGGTTTTATTTGTTTCTGGTTTGGTTTTTTTTTTTTTTTTTGTTTTCTTTTTTTTTTTTTGGCAGTGTACTTGATTCATACAATGTTCTAAGCCTAGAGAAGACCCTTAGATTTAAAGTCTCTTAGTTCACAGATTTTTTTCGTGCAAGCATCCAGGGAATAAGGTGTGTGATATTCCAGATGTGGAACTGTAGGGAAAACTAGTTGTACATACCCAAGTTCTGTTTTATTAATTGCTTGCTTAGTACCTGCTCTGTCAACAGCATCCTTCTGAGAGTAACACTCACTAACTCGAGTTGTCTCATGGACATAATCTGAACCTGTCCATTTAGAAATCTCCTTTATTGTTATTTTTGATCCAGTTTGAAATTGTACATCAAGCTCAGAGCCCTAAAATATTATACACAGGACCTCTATTTGACAATAATCTTTGCTTCTCCAGCAGAGTCAGTTTGAAAAGAGATGGATGGAAATAGGGAGAAAATTATCATTGTTTGCCACTTAATGTCAACAAATAATTACATTTTTAATTAATTGAGAGATTAACTGAGACTTCTTCAGTCAGCACTTGAGAATGGCTGGGGTAGCAGTGGGAATTTGGCTTTCCTCTGCCCGGGGGCATAGCTAGCTTTACTTTTGCAGGATTTCACAGGATGAAGGAGGAAGCCCAGGACAGGACCTGACATGCTGGGTAGGTCCCTGAGTCAGAAAAAGTCCCTTGCTCCAAAAAAGCTCAGAATCACTAACTTTCTGACAGACCTGCAAATTACCATCATCCAGAAGCTTTAAGAAGAAAGGATTCGTTCAGATTAGGTGACAGCGAGGAATATTATTAAGACTTGACTTTCTTTCAGACTTTATTTTCCTCTTTGAGGGTAGAAAGAAGATGATGGTGTCAAGTGAATCATTCTGAATTCCCCATAGGGCCAAATTAGGCTCACTGTATTTAATTTGAAGGATGGGTTAACCTCCAGTGAAGTGAAGCTGAAAAGACTACCACTAGAGTATTGCTGACAGAGATAAAATCCAGATGTGTTAAAAATGTCCAATATTTCTGCCTCAAATGGAAAGATTGATATTAGTTTATATACAAACAAAGGAAAAAAGAAGATAGGTGTTTAAAGCACCCCTGTTTTAAAAGTTCCAAAAAAGCTTACAGAGTAAAAAGAAGTGTTGTTCCTTTTTGGGATGCAACAAGTGTTCTATTAATTAACATATATATCTGTGCGTTTGTACATAAAAGACAAATGACAGAGTGAGACAAGCTGCCTTGTGCCAAACCCAAGGACTCTTAGGCCTGGCTTTCAGTTACTCAGTGTTTCATTTCCTAAACACTTTTAAAATAAGCATGCAAATAAAATTTAAAAATAATGAAAAAGGGGTCAAGGAAGACTTTAATAAATGCCTAGAAGAGAATATTGGAAAAAATTTTGTGAGTTCTTTTAAATATTGAATAATTGTCTGATATGCATAGGTTATGGAGATATTATCATGACTTGTACCTTTCCTTAATTTCTGGGCTTCTAGAGAGAGATGACAGGATGAAACTGTGGTAGCCAGACTAGATGCACTAATGTAATGGAATCTTATTGTCTGATCTCTTTTCTCTATAAATGTTTTATTTCAACAACAGGATGCCTATCCACATTCAATGTTGGAGTGAAGAAATTGAGGGTGATAAACCTGTGGGAAGTATTTATTAATGAATATACTTCAGTTTGGTCTGTGGTGGGCCAGTCTATGTGAATGCAAAAACTTCCTCAATTTTAAAATAAATCCTTGTGCTCAGATCCAGAACTGAGCATCACATTGTTATGACATATGTTGTTTTACCAGTCGCATTCAAGAAATTTAGAATGAGCAAATGTGCTCTTCACCTCCAGGGCACCAGCTACAAACCCATGGCTAGTCAATAAGAACTGTAATGCTGAAGCCTTATTATCAGATGTCCACAAGATGTCCTGAAATGCCTTAGTTCCCTGGTCTTCACTGCTCCCAAGATTGCTGCTAACAAAAACATTCTTTGACAAAATCAGTGAAGAATCCAAGGACTGTGTGTATTAGGTCTTGTCATGTAAAGGAAAAAAAATCTGTTGATGCTGGGAGAGCCTCCCTGCCTCTCTTTTCCAGGCTAAAACCTTACAACTTTCAACAAAGTTTTAAAAGCAGGGTTGACTGTATATATTTCCATTCTCCTTGTTTGTGTGTACCTTCTATTTTGCCCCCCCTTTTTGGACTTATTGCAACCTCACAAAAAGCCATAATAATTTAGAAAGAGAGGAGCAGCTGCTGGCCTTGAAACATATGTTCAATTCCAAATGCTTCTAGTTGCTGGATAAACTCAGCTAGCTGCTCCCAGGGCTCATTAGTCCCTCAAGGAACTCTCCAAAACTAAAACAGGCAAATGTAGAAATAAAAAAATGACTTGTGTTTTCTCCATTGCATCCACTGTTTTTCTCTTGCTCTTATCTTTCAGTACCTTCTCTATATACAAGGCATTTTTTTTACATTCATTCCCACATACTCCCTTTGTTTTACAAGCATATTCTCAAAGATAAGTCATTTTAGTGGCCAAAAATAAACCACAGATTTATTTTTAATAAACCATATATTTATTTTTATGCAAATCTACAAAAATTATTTGTTAATGAAAAATCCCAATTTAATATTTTTTTCCAAATTCCTTGGCCTACATCCTCAGGACAAATAACTTCCTGCCTACTTTGCAAGTTCATGAAAATTTGTCACTGTCACTGGCTGTATGGATGACATTATTTCCCTCTGCCATGAAAGCTGACTCTTTGTCAATTGAAATTATAGCTAGTAAATTTCTTGAAAAGCAATGGGAAAACACAATATTTCAGTGGAAAGTTCTATTACTGATAAAAGTGCAACATTTATTAAAATATTTTGCTGAGTCTGCTTTAATTATGCAACAATGTCCAGATCAGTTTACAGGATAAGTTTTATCTTTGTGAAGACATTTACTGTAAGTTACTAATTTTCCTTTTCATATTTTTCTTTTCCCCTAAAGTTTGTCCTCTCTATCTGGAAATAGTAGTAGCTATTTTTCCCTTGTTTTTGCTTCTCCCTAGGAAGTCATCACAGCATATGATCACATTTCTCTAGAGATTTTTTTGACTGTGGTGCATATGGGCTAAATTTTCAATGGATGAATTTTAGGTGCACACTGAAGTGCAGTGAAGTAAATTAGTAATAAAAGCAATTGCATCAAATTTAGTTATCCTTTGAGGAAAAGATTTTGCATTTGCAGTAGAATATTTACCCTAACTTTTGCATTTTTGCTCATTGCTCCATATCTTTTATACTTTGGACAAAATTTGCATTGTGCTTAGAGTGTTCTTTGTAGTCAGCTGAGCAGAAATCAAAATCAAATAAAACAAACAAGATAGATGAGAAAATATACTTTACTGACTCTGAATGTCAAAGTCAATTAATGCTTTATTTTTCCTCCTATTTTTCTCCAAAACATATTTTTCAGTTCCTCAGGTGTTTGGAGCTAACTATTCTTCAGCTAATTCACTATTTCAGTAGACCTATAGAACCTTATTGATTTTTTATGGATCTTAGAATAATAATAATTATGTGGGTTTTTTGTGGGCTGTATAATAAAAAAAAAAAATAAAGTCCTGAAAATCTAGGAAACTGCATTTAGATTCCTGTCTCCCACTGGTTTTATAAAGATCTGGACTTGAGAGATTAGAAGATAAAGTGTAAATTTCTAAACCAAATCAATTTCTGTTTCACTACAGGCAAAGGTTTGAAACATGATGTGTCAGGTAATATTTAAACCATTACATTTCCTTATATACATTTAAAATATAATGCATTCCCCTGATTTTATTTAGCTAAAATATAAGTAGCTAAGCCAGGGAAGGATAATAATCTAATATATAAAACTCTCCCATTAGTTCCCCACTGAATTTTGAGTCTGTAGATATAACTTCATAAAGTCGATAGCAACCTCTGGATGACTAAAATTAGCTGAAAGGAATTGCAGTGTAGTTATCTCTAAGCTCACAACTTTTAACCAAATAAAAATTTGAATATTTACATATTTGTTTTGCACTTACTCTACAGGTGCGCCATGGTCATGGCTAGTTTGAATACCCTGGGGTCCTTCTATGTTTTTGATATTCAAGAACTAATGTGCCCTCCACCAAAAAGTTTTTCAGTCCTTGAGGATAATGGTTGGATAAGTACAACATGTATTGACAAAGCTGGGTTCACCTCCCAGGCACTGTAAACTTATTTCTTTTTATCTAGAAATAAGAAGAGGCCGTTCCTTTTTGAATTATATCACTTAGAGTACTTGTCTGAAATACAGATCGGGTGCTCACATCTCTTCCTCCTGGAGAGGGTAGGCCATATGCAGGATGGGATCAGTGAAAGGCAGCCAAGAATGAATCCTGCTCAGTAGCCCAGGGGTGTGGATGACCCTCAAGGAGAAGAAAGATTTGCAGTAGAGAAAGTGCAATATGAGCACAAGACCCTGCAAGAGCTGGGATCAGGAGAGAAAACAGCCAGGTGCCAGGGGACAGCCTTGGTCAATCGCATCATGAGAGGACAAGTTTGCACTGCTCAGCTAATGCTGAGATATTTTCCTCATGCAAAGGTGGAAAAAACCTTTTGGCCTTTGTGCATTGATAGTCTGTGCTTAATGAGCATAAAAGGCAGTCTTTGAAGCAAACAGCCCAATGTGATTTAAAGAGGCAATACTCCTAGAACAAATGCATGAAGTGTCTATATGGCTAAATCCATTGCAATCAGGCAAAGGGAAAATGCTCCTGTCCTGTACATGAATCAGACTGTCACTTCTACATACTGCACATCTCAGAATATAAAGAGATTTTGCAAAGTTTTTAAAATACTGGTTACTTCTGGATTTCAAGCTTTTGTCCCAGGTATAGCTTCTTTTTTTTTTTTTTAATAATAATATATAAAATAACTCTGTTAGCACTGCAGCAATTTCAGACTACTTTTGAGGTCTTGTAAAAACTCCTAAGTTCAGCTATGAAGTTGGTATTTTAATTTCTTCTTTTTTCTCTCTGTTAGGCTCACAGATTCATTCAATATGAGAACAGGTCATATATGAAAGAGGAAAAAATAAATTCCCTTTATATGTTTTCAATTTACCTTTCCTGCAATCATCCAGATGAAAACCTGTGTAATTGGAAAGCAGCATGTAAAGTGCTGTGACACTGTCTTTTGCATGGCAGTTATTGTTTTTCTTCATAGAGCCATTGCCTGTGTATTGTTGTAAATTGCCTCTTCTCTCATCAGATTTTGTAATTCTTGTGGGAAGGATGTCCTTTTAGTTTGTGTTTTAGTAGCACATATCACAAAAGAACCTGAATAATGATCCAGGTTAATCTGCAATGAAGAATTAATATCACCCTTTAATTTTACTATGGATAACTGGAGGGATGGCTTTTGGATAAACCACTCAGTGACAGAACATAATTTGTATTTGGAGACTGGAAGTCTCAAAAAAACAAGGAGTGATTAAGCAACTAAAAAGGCTGCTTTTTTCTCTTCCAAAAATGTGTTATATTTTCAGAATTAAAGTGACTGTTTGGGATTAACTCACAAGCCTAAAGCAAAGATGTGTGGAGGTAAATTTAACACAGAGGTGATATGTTCAGTCTCTGGGGAGAGAGATAGAAATGATGGTTGTCATTTTCACCTTATCTCCTTTGACAGAGAAAAGGTTCAGCAATTATGGTCCAATGGAGAAAAAAAGAAGGAAAAAAAGAAGAAACTATAATTTAAAAACCAGACAAAAAGAAGAGTAAAAAAATCACCTCAGTGCATTTTCTTCTAATGATATAAATTTCAATTAACTGAATTGATAAATTAAGCTATAAAGCAATGCAAACATGCAGAAGAAAAATTCAAATAATTTTTTTCTTCATGCTTCCAATTCTTTATAGTACATTACATCCGTTAATGGCAATTTGTATAATTTGTGTAATGACATAAATTGCCATAAACTCTCACAGTGAAATGTTGCAAAAATGATAAATCAGGGATAAAGTATGGAGCACCAGGTTCATAGCTGCTGTAAATTCCATTAATGATATTGCAGGTTCTCCAGTTTATACCTACTCACACCCTGCTTCTACCCCAGACCCTGTATGTAGTCAGGGAGGGACCAGGGAAAGAAGATGTGAATAGCAGGTAGCATTACATGGAATCAAAGGCAAAGGTGAGTAAGTTGCTGAAGGTCCAAAATGGAAAAGACATGACAAGAAAGAGTGGTCTGGTTAATGGGGCAACGTAGGACAGGGCTGGGTCCCTTCTTAGTGTCTGACACACACACAGTTGCTGGTATGACCCTGGTCCTCTCTGACAGAGCCGGTTCTTCTTGCCCTGGCTGGAGTGTCAGACATCCAGCAGAGACCTGGTTTTGTACTTTTCACTGACACCACCATGTGTGGTGATTGTGCTGCTGATCAGAAGGATGCACTACACCAAATCAGCTTTTTCTGAGGTCTCTGAATATTTGCACCAACTCCCAAAGGAGCATCATCCTTTCAAAACAGCACCACATCCAGCCTAAGGGTTCTGTCTTCACTTTTAAAATCTGTCTCCATTTTTAGGCATAACAAGAGCCAGGGACTGATTTATAGCCAACATCACAGCTCATTCCTAATGTGTCCTCAGGCCTGCTGAGGTGTGCTCTGCCCAGTTAATTTCTCAGCCAAGGTGAATTTGGGCATCCTGGTGTTTTGCAGTGTCTGATTCTAAAATACACCTCTCCACACCATGCCAACACTGAGACACTGTCGCAAAGTGTGATGAGCAGAGTCAGTACATTCTCACCATATCCTTAGCAAAAAATAATGCTGTATTTGGATCCATGGAAGGAAGGAATGGAACCCTTGACTTTTCCACACTATAAAAGTAGTCATTAACAGTGGTTAAATGTCCAATCAATTGTGTATTCATCTGTGGACCTGGACTTAAATTTCAATCTGGCCATACTGACTATTCTGAAATTGAATGATTGTTTTCATTCAGTTATGATGCTTCTGTTATGCATCATAATCTGATTTGATATTATCATAAAATCTGATTTTTTTATCACTATCCTTTCTTTGCTACAGAGAAAAGTGGAAAGACTTTGCAAAGATACTAAAATAACTTTGTGTGGTCGCTAGACCCTCACATAAAAGTGTCTGAACTGTGTTTGAAGCACTGAGTGGGTGTAAACATCGACCAGGAAAGCAAACTTGTAGTATTTTCCAAAACGGCCAAAATATAATGAAAGTGACAAAATGATTTAAAAAAAAAAAAGGTTCAGGATGCAGGCTAAGGTGAGACCTCAAGGCTGCTGAGAGACTTCCTCTTAATAAGTGAACATTTGGGCATTCTGAGTTCTACTTTGAAATCTCAAGAATTTGTAACTCATTCAGGTAGTACCAATTATGTTTGACCTCACGACTCCAAATTCTGGCAGAGATGTAACTGGCTTATTTGGTTTATACGGTTTAAAAAATAAATCTTCTTTAAATATATGACTTTTCTCCATTTCATAAGCCCTCATGACAAGTATTAAGGCACATATTTTTCTGGAGCCTGAGATAATTTCCCAATGAAGCTGTGCTCATTGTAAGTTACCACATTGGGGTGGCCAAAGTTTCAGAGTATTCCTCCACACTGACTAAAAGGAGAGGACTGTCATGTCTCCAGAAATTTACATCTGAATAATTTCTGTGGCTCAGGATTTCAAAGAACTTTAGCTGTATAAATTAATTCAGGCTCCCAAACTCTGTTGATTCAGTCTCTTGGCTTTCTTTACATGGAGATCCAGCGTCTATCAAATGAAGATTTTTATCCTTATCCCTGTTCTTGAACAGAAGAAATGAAGGTAAAGCCAAAACTGGCAAAGCTGACAGGGAATTTTACCAAGCACTTACTTGTCTCCTTCCATCAAGGCCTCCTTAAAAAGACAGGTAGGATTATGGAAATTGAAACCCTTTTTTGGAAAGATTGTTTTTAAGGTAATGTTTTCCAAGAAGGTGGTTTCAGGCAAGGGAAAAAGAGCTTTAAAGCAGGTATTTATGCCTTGAGCTCTTATACAATTGGAGAATGTCCTAAATATGCAAATACTGATAATACAGCCAAAGTAGTATTCTGATTTGTCACAAATAACTTTGGAAAGAATGGATTCTTCTTAATCTAGAGTAGGACCATGTTAAAATCTTAGTTGTGAGAGAGTAAACAATTTGTAGACCCAGATATACTCACAAGCCACAGAGAAAGTTAGTTAACAGTCAAAATTAAACAGAAATAATAATATAGAATCATAGAACATCCTGAGATGGAAAGGACCCACAAGGAACATTGAAGTTCAGCTCCTGACATTTCAAGATCTACTCCAAGGATCGCATGATGTGCCTGTGAATATAGAAAAACAAACCAGAGAGGGTCAGGGAAGGCAATTCAACCTGAACATAAATTATTTCATATTTTGAATATAATATTTGTTTAAATGAAAGCATATATTTAGATTAATAGATTAATAATATAAATTAAATTAAACAGACTGATTGATCCCCCTATTCTTACAGAACCCACAAGAAATGTGGCTTTGGGCCCTTTCCTTTCTTTCTCTTTTTTGACTAAGAGAGATATGAAAGTAAATTATAAAAACCAATCCCCCAGATCAGGTGTTGATTCCCACAGTGAGAAAACACCAGGGGAGGCAGGTATACTGACTGAGAAAACTGGAAAGTTGAGACAAAATGCAAAGATGTGTTTATAACCATTAAAACAACTGCTTGAAGGCAAATATAGAGAGAGTAAAGGTGGCTGTGCTTTGGGATACTAACACAGAATTTATTTGTTCTAGTAGTTCAGAGATGATCCAGTTTCTGCTATTATAAAAGATAATTAGGAAAAACTGTCAAGTCTGCAGATTAATCCTGCATACATCTACCTGGAGTTTACTTTGAAACCTTTTGGATCTAGAAAGACAATCTTGTGTAATTAGCTGAGGCCACTATAATCCATAAAAACATCTGATCACATTGATTTTCAGTCAATCAGGCTCTATCTGTCAACAGCAATTCTAGAGATCATACAAGAGGTCTTACAAGTACACAACTTAGCTCTCTAAGGTCATTTAAACTTTTCTCTGGCTTTTAAACTCAAAATAATTTTTAGTCAGTAGCTGCCAAGTGTTCCAAACAAAATGCAAAAGTAATTAAAAAAAAAGTCAAGCAAATATATATCTCCTTTTTTTTGTAAAACTGTAAATATAGACACATATAGATGAGATATTTTTACTTCTATGCATATTGCCACAGATATTCCTCAGAAGTTACCAGTCCATGTGCACTCTTTTTATTTTATTAGAGAATATTTTGTTACTTTTATAGAGCAGAGGAAAACAAGAGTTTGTTCACACTCCCATTCTGCCTTCAATGGTGATGCATACAGCAAAATCACAGGGCGACAAAAACTAGTAGAGCCACTAATACTATGTGTAAATCCTCATGGTGAAGGAAATGCTTTTGGGTCTACATTATGTACAGCAAGAGACCGGTTAGTAAGGTAATGAAAGCACTTCACTGCAGAAACTTCATCTTCCAGGTTCTCAGGCAATCTTCTGAGAAGCCCCAAATTATGCTATTTTATACTGTGGTGCACCTGGTAACTTGCTGTGTTACCCGCAAATATTGTTCTGGGCGGCTCTCCCTGACTTTTCCTACCCTTAGAGTGTTTCTGTACCTGTCACCTGCACAGATGCTATTGGGAGGAAAGGGAGCTCAGATTTTCAGATTCTACCGTAAAGAAGCAGAAAAGAAAGTTCCTCATCTCCAGCTCTGTGAAAGTTATTAAATTTCATTTCTTATTCAGGATTTTGGAGAAATGTGAACACAGGAAGAAAGAGGTCTCAAGTTGCCACATGGGTTTCTACTAAGACTGCTCTCTATGTTAACAAAGTTTAGCCATCTGAAAATTGGTTTCTAGGTAAAACTAGTAATCTACACTGTCCTTATAGAGAAAGCAAATATGAACTTTTTCAGAAACAAAGCCAACCCAGCCGATTTTGATGGGTGTTTGTAAAGGGTGAATCATTCTCTAACTCTCCCCATTCAACACTGTTAAAATTAGGGTTAAACCCCATCTTAATACTTAAATTTGGCTAAATTTAATCCCAGGTTTAGTGACACAAATCTGACAGTGAAGAGTTACCTAGAGAGAAATGGGAAAGACTGAGGATCCTGAAAATAAGGAAATTTTCTTCATACAACGCTGAAACATATCCCAAGTATTTTATTTTCACCAAAACACCTGACCTCTATAAATCACATATTTTGCATATCACATCAATATGCACATGACATAAAAACAACTATTATCATCCAACCTTCAGGTAGTCTGTTCAGTGAGATGTGGAAAGAAACCCACAATATTCTGAGCAAAAATCATGGCATTTGCAGGTAGATTTCAGTTTTGCAGAAATTGAATTATCTGTAATTTTTGTAATTCTCAATTACTTCAACTGACCAGGGACCTCTTTGTAATGTCTAAAAATATACAGATTGGATGACAAAATTAAGGATTGCAGGTATCGTGTACCACATTTATGAGACAATGCTAAGTCCTGTAAAGTGTTCAGCATTTTACAGTAAAACTGAGGCACAGTGATTTAGTTTCTCAGGGAATCAAAAAAAAAAACCACTTTTACTCTGTGAAGTGGTATAGAAAAAAGGGTAGTGTTCTTGAGAATCCCTAAATAAGTGTCATAAAGGGGCAACACTCTGTAATTTCTGTGTTCTGCTTATGCAGTGTAGTTTCATAACCTTGAATATTCTGCTCAGACTGAAGATCTTAAATTAAAATAATCAGCATCTTCAGCAACCTTAAGACTCATCATTAAGCTTGGCTGATAGAAGGTTTTTCTGAGGGATAAAGTTGATGGGAGTTGTTTAGAATAAGCACTTTTTGTCTGAACTGTAGCTTTCCTAAGGCTTGGAACTGGTGAAGTCAGTAAAAATGAATTGATAAGAGAACTGAAAGTCCTCTGTGGCTTAAAGCACAATTTTAAGTCAAATTTGAGATGATGTGAGTAAGGGGCTATAAATCATGATTCTGGTAGTCTGGTCCTTTTGCTAGCTACTTGTTTTGTAGATTTGAATAAGATCTTTGACTTTTCTGTGGCATAGCTTGTGGCTCATATATAACATTAAATTGGTCGCCTTCATGACTGGAAGAGAATGATTTTTGTTCCAGAGGGAGAGACAAATATAATGATTCAGAATTTTTTGGTCTTGCTGAAAACACAGAACAGTTGTATCTGGGGTGTTAGTTTCTTTTTCATACCTGTGTACTCTGGATAAGGGTACTTGAATCTCCACTCACTCAAATACTTAGTGTTCCTTACTGTAAAGCATAAACTGTATCCTCTAGATAAACTCCATCCTCTAGACCCAAAATCATGGGGAAAATCCTCCTTTTTTGCCCTACACTTTACTGAAGCCACAAATGTCACCAGACTGAGAAAGCATATTTCTTTCTCTCTGAAAAAAATTTAATGTCTGAATATTCATTTATCCCTAAATTCTTCTTTACAGAGTCTTCCTCCCTCTGTTTATTTCATCTTTGCTTCATATACTCCCTCATGTAAATACCTCTAAAAAATTTGAGAGTTTGTGGTGGCAGAGTGAGAAAGTAGACTTCTGTGCTGCCATTTCTCCATCAAAACCATTTTTGATGCATGGTGAACAATGACTTTTGACTCAATCATTAATCTACACTGGGATACTTCACACACAAAGAACCATTTTTCTATACAAGAGAAAGCCCCAAGCATCAGTGCTGCCAAAGTTCCTCCAAGCCATCTTAAGATAGGGAAGGTTCCAGCACACCAAAGGCTGTTCTACATTATAACATTTCTTTTTATTAAAATAAGGTTTATGAGGAGGAGCTCTTTTTTTCAAAACTGCTCCATTTCCTAAACTCAGAGAAGAATAAATATGGGGTATGTGCATATGTGGACATAAACAACCAAGATACACTCACGCAACCAGACAGCCCCTAAATTATATGTTTGCTTAAGGACATGCATGATAGCCATGTGACTTACCCAGGGCTTGAAAAGACTATGAAACCTGAGTAACATAGTGTGTGACAGCAGAACAGATCCTTGAGTGTTTAACTTCAGTATGAAAGTAATTAAATTAAAGAAGGCATTAAATGCATGTTTGAACCAGGTTTGTGAAGGATTTGGGGTAAGTTTGCCTTTGTAAAAGGCTGCTTGATTCATTAAAATCAGAACTCTCTCTTGCCCTTGATTTGCTCCTTTCACAGTTTTAGACTTCCATAAATTTTTTCCTCTGTTTGAATGATGTGGGCTACTCAGGGCTGTTTGCCATAGATAAAAACAAAACCAGGCTACAGAAAAGAAAAGCTGGGGGTTTGTAGGTTTTTATTTGTTGTTTTGTTTTGATTTTTGTTCTGTTTCTTTTGTTGTTGTTGGGTTTTGTTTTGTTCTGTTTTGTTTTGTTTTTGTGGGTTTTTTTTGTCTTTTTTTGTTGTTGTTCTTTTGGGTTTTTGGTTTGTTTGTTGGTTTTTTTTTAGTTTTTTTTATATAAACCTCAGCATGTGACTTAGAAGATCAAAGTGGGTATGGTGGGACCAAATGATCCTGTGAAAATTTGAGACTCTTAAAGCCCTTTCATTTTACACAGCTCTTTATTTATTTGGTTTTAAACAGGCACTTTGTCACTGAAAGCTTTAGCATTTACCTCAAATTGGGAATTTTAAATATCAGTGCAGAACCATGGATTCAATTTCTGTAGGAAATTATGCCATACTGACTAAACCTAGGAGCTTATATAAAAGTGCAAGAGCCCCTCTATGGCTTGAGCTAAAGAGTGCTGTTATAATACTTAACAGGTAGCAAAAACACAACCAGTGGAGAATGCAAAGGGCATATTAACACATGCCAAAGGTCAGGAAATGGAGAGAAAACAGTCAAGTCCTGTGCCATAGCTACCCATTCTAGTAATCATTAGAATCACTAGTAATAAGTGCTATTTTTTCTGCCTAAAGGAGATGCAGAGAAATCAGAGAGAAAACTAAGTACAGAATGAAGATTAATACTTTTTCATCTTTTGCTGAGCTAATAATTTCACAGATAAGTGGTATGCAGTAACTTCTACTAGTCCGTGGGAAATATGAACATCTGCATGAAGACAGTAAAGAACAATGCCGTCTGTACTGAATATACTGAATCAGGTCCACATGAAAAGTCATGTTACTGAAGGTTACTTAACTTGCTTGGTTCAGGAAAAGAACAGGTCTGCATTAAATCTGATTGTGAGGAAGTAAATTGGATTTGACTGTAGGCAAATATGGAGAGAAGTGGAAAGGGGAGGGAACTCTTCCTTCTGCACCAGGGGGACATGCAATCATTGTCATCACACTCTTGGAATCGTGTTGTTTTACCCAGCAGTGACCTGGTCTTTAGGAGAAACTATGCTACTTACACTCTATCTGCTAAATCTTTGTACCTAGAGAGGAAAAAGTATACAAATGTTATTAAAAATGAGTAAAGGAGAAGATAATATATATGAAAATAGGGAATGTCACTTGTGTATTACATGTGTTCCATAAAATGAATATATTCATCTAGTCTCCAGCAAGGGGATTTGTTAAGAAGTCCATAGGACCAATTTAACAAACTAATGTGGGCAAAAAAAAAAGCTTAACTTCTGCCTTTCCAAATGTGTAATTTTTGCTGCTTTGCAAGAGGCCTATGGACTGTTTAGGAACTAACACAGAACTGTTCTGTTGAGTAGCTGGGGAGTCCTATGGAATTTAGAAAAATATGGCAATGCTATCCCAATACTCAAATACTGCCTATTTAATCATTGTTACATATACAAATATATATACACGCATATATACAGACACACGTATAAATGCACAAAGTGGCAGTCAATTTAGAGAATTTATATCCAAATAAACACACTAGCAGCACTTTTCAACCACTTCCAATGAAACAATACTTTTCCTGCCTATTTTTAAATGGCATTAAGTCTTGTGTCTCACTTTAAAACAGTTGCATGGGGATTGTGTCTCAGCAGTTTCTTTTCCAAATTGCAAATGCTGCTCATATTGTGAGGATTGCCGAGAATGATCTATCAATATCTCTGCAGCTCTAGAACCAAACTGCTGCCAAACAAAACTGCTAATTATGATCCAAGCTTATATGGTTCAGATCAGAAAGACATTGAGGGATTAATCAAAACTGATGAAAATGAAACACAAATCCCAGGAGGGTCTGACATTGCTGCTGTCTGTGTTGTAGTATTACATAATGACTGTAGAAGGGCCAAGGTCCATTGCTAATTGCTAAGATGGTTGTTTTTGGAATGCAATCTATGTCCAGATATAAACAGTGAATGATGAATAGTTTGGAACATGTTTCTCATATTGCCCAGATTAATGCAATGGCAAAAACAAAACAAAGTTCAGAGTACTAAGAGTAGGAAAGTTGTGCCTTCTTTTACTCCAACAGATCAGCAATGCAATCGCACCCAAGACAACACTGATATAAAGTCAGCACTGAAGGGAAAGAATCAAGTCCTAAAAATGAAGTTACAGCAAGCTGCAGTGAAGGGAGCAAAATCAAGGAGGCAGAATATTTATCACCTTCCTGTTAAGTTAGCTGTAGCAGAAGAATGGCCCTATAAAGGGCTTTATCACAAATACTTACATAGCCCCATTAATTATCTAAATATCACACAATCTTTAATATTTTAAAGCCGACAAAATGTGGATGAGGAAAACCTTATCACTCCACTGAGACCTGAGAAACTGAGGTAAAAGGCAAAGGCACTTCAGAATATACCAGAAAAGATGAAACTAAACTGAAGTCTTCAAAGTCCTAGAAATGTGTCCTAAGTAAGTAATTTTTCTTTAGTTACTGGCTATTAGACTTGGGGCCTGGATGTAAATTTTTTTAAAATCATAGAATCATTTTGTTTGGAAAATGCTTTGAGCATAAAGTTCCATTATTAATACAGCACTATCAAACCCACTACCAAACCATCTCCCTAAGTGCCATACACTTTGCCATCTCCCTAAGTGCCATACACGTTTTGAATGCTTCCAGAAATGGTGATTCGACCACTTCCCTGGGCATTCTATTCCAATTATTGGTAAATCTCTTAGTGAAGAAATTTCCCCTATTATCCAATCAAAAGTTCTCCACGTGAACTTGTGGCCATTTCCTCTTATCCTGTCCCTGTTCCCTGGGAGCAGAGCCTGACCCTTCCGGCTGTCCCCTTCTGTCAGGGAGTTGTGCAGA
Source organism: Chloebia gouldiae (assembly GCA_003676055.1). Taxonomy (NCBI): domain Eukaryota; kingdom Metazoa; phylum Chordata; class Aves; order Passeriformes; family Passeridae; genus Chloebia; species Chloebia gouldiae. The sequence continues at coordinate 5,624,219 of QUSF01000029.1, forward strand.
CATAGAAGATCCCTCTTTTGCTCTAGACTGAGCCCCCCCAGCTCCCTCAGCTCTCCTTGTATTCTGCTCTGGAAAATTTTCCAGCTGTGTTGTCCTTCACTGGCCATGATCCAGCACCTTTGAGGCTTTCTTGTCGTTAGGGACCTAAAAATGAGCACAGAATTTGAGGTGTGGCTTAACAAGTGCTCAGCACATGAGGGACAGTCACTGCCCTGGTCCGGCTGGCTACATTATTGCTGACACAAGCCAGGATGTTCTTGGCCTTTTTGCCCGTCTGGGCACAGTTTGGCTCACGTTCAGCTGCTCTAACCCCCAGGTTTTTTCCCATCTGTATCTTTCCAGCCTCTGGTGTTGCACAGCATTATGACCCAAGGCGAGGACTAAACCAGTAGATTATGCTGACACATAGAGACATAACACAACATTCATTGCCTTGACCAGGATGCAGTGGGGTTTCTAAATTCTTTCTTAATAAAGATTTGGTTATGGGTAGCTCCAAGTTTTCCTGACTGACTTGACAAGAGTGACTTCCAAAGTTTCCTCAGAGACTATTCCAGCAGTTCCCAGTCCCCATTAACTCTGCCTTCCCCTTCTTTCCCTTCAAGAAAAGAAGAAAAAAAAATGTAAAATTGAATAGACAAAAAAAAAAAAGCCTCTAATTCCTTTTCCCACTATGTGACCTTGCAGAGTTGTAGGAGTTAAATGGAGCACAGTTTGGGAACATCCATTGTTCTAATCACAGCTGCTCCAATACCATATTGTCAGTGAAATGGAAAAGAAATTAGCAGCTCATTTTGTGCAACGTGAACTTTCTCTCTCGCTCTCCTGCTTGATGAGAACACTCTCTTTGATAAATCAGCCATCATACCTTATTGCCATGCAGAGACTGGAAGTAAAAAAATGTCAACAACATTTTTTCCCTGAGTCTTCTGGAAGCAATCAACTTTCACTGCAGCAAAGGTAATGCTTAATTTTCCATCGTCATTTTTTTGGCATATAGAAAGTTAACAGAGGACGTATCTTTTAAAGCTACAGAAATTGATTGGACTTGCAACAGATGAGACGTCGGCAATGAATGAGATAAAGAGCGGATTCGGCACATTATTGCAAGAGAGGTTCCCATCGGTGCGTACCATTCACCAACTTGTGCACAGACTTCAATTAGCAGTTAAGGATGTGTTGAAATATGTTGCAGGAATTAGTCATTTCGAAGTCTTGGTAGAGAAACTAAATTATGTAGTGTTCGCAGTCAGCCAGAAAAAAAAAAAAAAGAATCCATGAGGAAAGAAGAAAGAAGGGAAACTCAGCAAGAAGTAGCTGGATGGACATATGTGGTATCATTGAAGCGACTAAAGAGCAAGCCAGTAGTCAAGATGTGCTCAGTAGTGTGCATTTCCAAGAGAGTAAAGGCTATTTTAAAGTCATAGAAATAACTGCCTAAACACTTGACATTTCCAAGTGACACTACAGAGAAAAAAATATAATTTTCTCAAATAAAGAGATTGGGGTTCTTTTTAGATCCAAGCAAAGTGCTTTACATTCTTTAGAAAAGCTTTCTTTCCATGGAACATATCTTAATATGCCATCACCATTCTGCCATCACTCATTGTGTTGCATTGTATTTATTCACTAATTAGCTGTACAACTGAAGAAAGTTCATTAACAAAAAGGGAAAAAAGCTCTAGAACATTTTCTTTAATGTTTTTTCTTACTGTTCAAAATAAAAGTAAATTAAAGGATATCCTCTATATATAGATATGGTAGATTTAGAGAAAAGTCTTTTTTCTTGAATTATAAACACTGATATGATAGATTCTTGAACTGAAAAAATGTTCTTCAAGTAGAAATGTGTGGGTGAGCTTTTTTGTTTGGTTTAGTTTTATTGGGTTTTTTTTCCCCATGGTGAAAGGAAGATCAGGGTCAAATTATCAATAGAGCTTGATTTGTTTCTTATTTATTAAAGTCTATTTACTTTTCCACCAAAAGGTTCACCCCAGTTATATACTCATAGATGCCTAGAACAAAAAAAACCAAAAGATTACCAAAAGTCACTAAACCATTTTCTTATCCCAAGGCTAGATCAGCTATATCTGAACTATTACTGACAGTTCTTTGATGCAATTGTTCAGAAAAACCTCTTGTGTTCATGACTTTTCTAGTCAATCCATCCAAATACTTATTTGCCCTCACTGTTTAAACATGCTCTCCAACCACGCTATTTTTAGCTTATCCTTTCTCTTGTTACAGCGAAGACCTCCTACATTTTTTCTTACCTGCTATGAACAAGACAAAATTTTTCTTTTCCTTGTTAAAACAACTTTCAGCATATTTGGATGACCTAAGGTAGCCATGACAGAATAGTTACTCCTAAGTCTTTTCTGGTGGTTCAGACTGAAGGAAACCAAAGGATGCTTTAAAGAAATGGAATGGTAATTAGCAAGGGAAAATTAACCACTTCTCAGTGGGATAACTCTCTTGTAGAAGTGCTAAAAGCAACCTCTGCAATGTTTTCTGAAGTTCACAGAATGGCCTGGTTTGTTAAAGGACCTTAAAAATCAGCTGCTTCCAACCCCATGATGTGGGCAAGAGACACCTTCCACCAGACCAGATTGCCCCATCCAGCCTCCATTTCAGGGATGGAGTATCTACAGTTTCTCTGGGTTTTGTGTAACTAGTGTCTCAGTGCCCTCACAGGGAAGTATTTCTTCCTAACATCCAATCTAATTCTACTTTATTTCACTTTGAAGCCATTTCCCATACCCCTGTCACTCAGGGTGCTTGTAAAAAGTCCCTCTCCATCCTTGTAGGCTCTGTTCAATTGCTAGAAGGATGTGAATAGGTCACAATAAACCCTTCTCTTTCCAGGTTGATCAATCCAAATTTTCTCGTCTTTTCCTTATAGGAAAAGGCCTCCATCACTTTAATAATTTTGCTGTCCCTCCTCTGGACTGGCTCTAGTGTGCTCATGTCCTTCTTGAGCTGGGACCCTAAAGCTGGATGTAGTGCTTCAGGTGGGTCTCACCAGAGTGGATCAGAGGGCAGAATCACCTCTCTCTACCTGCTGGTCACATTTCTCAATTAAACTACAAGGGCTTACTAGACTTGCAGTTGAATCATTTATGTTTATGGAAAATAAAACAGGTTTTTGTGTATTACAGTCCATAAAGCATTTGTACAAAGTTTAGAAAAACTTATTTTAATCTGTCCTTAGACCTGTACTTTTTTTCCAGGGGAAAAACAAAACAAAACAAAATAAAAAAAAACCCACAAAAACAATAACAAAAGAAAACAAAATCCACCAAACCCCCCCCAAAAAAAAAAAAAAAAAAAAAAAAAAACCCCCCTAAAAAACAAACCAAACAAAAAAAAAAAAAAAAATCCAAAAAACACAGGAGGGACTTCAGATAAAACTAGTAGTGCAAGCAAGAAGCGACTCAGACCTTATAACTCCACATAAAAAAGATTTAAGCTACTTAAGAGATTTACAGCAGACACTCACACATCAATGTTATGAAGGCTTTTTAGCTGCAAATATTAATGAACTCCCTTTGCTAAAACAGACTGACTATTGAACATCTGCAAATGGGAGCATGAAGTTTTAACCTTAGACAGTTCATTAAACCAGTTTGACCCAAAGCCAAATTGTTCAATGCTGGCTTACAAAAGGTAAGAGAGACTTTCTGCCAGTTGGAAAACAAATGAATCTCAGCACTGGTTCTATAAAGATCGACGGTGACTTAAAAATAGCCTGAGGTTAATATTATAAATCTTTCTAAAAGAGATTTGAGTGCATATTCTTCATGCCAGCCTTGGATCAATCTCTCAAAGCTATATCCTTTCAAATGACACTGATACAAAATATCGGATGCGGTAAAAAGTGAGACTTATTATCTGGCTAGACATCTTTTCCTTTCCCACCAACACAACAATCACCAGAGCACCTCAGACAAGGCCAGACAGCACCAGCTGGACAGCTCAGGCTGGAACTCTGGGTGGCCTGATGCCTGAATACACTCTTATAACAAAATAAATAAGTAAAAAGGATCTGCAGACAGGAGCTACCCAGGGCAGGGTGTCTTGGTGTGCAGAACAGATCAGAGCCCAAATCCTCCAGGGTTGTTCCAAAGGTGAACCTAGGGCTAACCTCACCCTAGAAAATATATTGATCAAAATGGGGTCACTGTGCTCCAGCCACAACATTTTCTGGTGCTGCTGCTCAGCAAAAGGGGCTAGAGAGTTCTGTCAGCAGAGGAAGAAGCCTCATTCAGGTGCAGCAGTGGGAAATGGGGTGATGCTGACTATGCTAAAGTCTCCCATTATGGCTGGGTTTGCTGCACTGGAAAAATAATCTCTGCTAATTTTTCTTGCTCCTCAGTGGAAAACTGAGTCAGGTAATTCTCAAGCACAACTTCTTTTCCAGGTTGCTTTGTTTTGTCTAGGTCTTTTCAAACATAAGAATATTTCTAGTAGTTCAAATTTGTGCCCCAATAACCGTATACTACTAATTTATTTCTAGATGATCATGCAAATGTATTTCTTCCATCCATTTGTCTGTATGTTACAACAAAATAAATATGCATGGCTGTAACAGCATGAATATTATGGGTGAATGCTAAAAGCTGCTTATGGTATGCAAGGAGTTTCAGCTCTGGTGTGCCACCCCACATATCACCCAATCTGTGGTACAGGAAGATACCTATTTATAGTGGATAATGCTCTACAGCTAGACCTCTTTATCATAATCTGGATGTAAGAAATTATTTTCTAATGCCAGATTTGCTAATCTGAAATAGCAATAACCACTATTCATCAGTGGTCTGTTTCCCAAACTTCAGACACATTTGCCATTGGAGATGGCTGTACAGGTCACAGTGCTATCCACAGGAGATGTCCATAGGCATCAGAGATCTGAAGCAACCTCCTGCATTTCACAGCAGTGAGGAAATTATGCAAATCACAGTAATATGTCCTGATGTGAGGAGACATTTTGGCTGTGTTGCAGTAAATGTTGTGACATTAGCCCCAATGGTGAATGGGCATCACTCATTTTCAAGGTATTTTAAGGGTTTATTTTTTTTTGCATAATTTCCTCTAGCTGAAAGTGGCAGAAGCTTTGTTAAGCAGTATGCCACATGCCTCTGGGATTTTCTGCTAGCATTTGTTTTCACTTACAGCTCCACTGGGGATTTCCAAGCAGGGCTGCATGCCTGAAGCTGCTGGGAGCATGGGGAATAATCTCTACCACTGGTAATCTTTTCAATATAGGACAGACAATGCAGGTCTTCTCCATCATTAGAAGAAATTTGAAAAATTCTCCAGATTTAGCTTCGCTCAAAGCCATTCTTCACTTTCACACAAAAGCCAAAGCTTTTTGTGTGATCAGTTCTCACAACTGATCCCTTGTGAGATTTTGTAAGAGCAGAAGACAAGAGGCTGCAAAGAAGTCCATTATGTGCCATGTTGGTTTGTGAGACTCCTTGTCTTGTACTGATCACTCAACAACTCGGCTCCTTCCTCTTCCTTAAAGATGGATACAGGAACAGTCATAGTTGAAATTACCTGTCTTTAATTCTTTCTCTCAGGACTTTTCCTATTTCAGTCAGATTCTGCAGCAGTTTTATACATGTCTTTAGTAAGTTTTCCTCGACCTATGGTCAGAAAAAAGGTAACATTCACAGTTTCACCTCCACACACATATATTCAGTGCCTTGCAGTTTTCTCACGAGGCCAGGTGAGTGTGCTGTCTGCATGGGATTTCAGTGATGAAAATCTAAAGAAATATGATTTTTTTGTGAGATGGGATGGACAGTGCTTACTATGCCTCAAGCAGGACACACCATGTACAGGAGACTGAAAAATGCATGAGTGTTATTGCATACATGAGAGTAAACTTTAAATGAAACTTGAGTTGTGGTGGTGTTGTTGAAGGTGAAACCTGGTCACTCAATGTAAGCAAATGCAGATCCTTAAGACCAGAAAAATCACTTTTGCTCGATTATGGTAATACTCATGGGACTGCAATATTCTGTTAGGTTCCTTTTGTACAGTTATAAGTTTAGAGCTTATGAAAGCCACAATCTGGTTAGCTTTGGAAACAATTGTAGGTCCTTTATTCAGTGAACAGAAGCATATTAATGGCAAAGTCTTTTCTTCCACAGCACCCCAACCATGGCCTCCAAGTCAGCCCTTAAGTCATACTCATGGCTTATTCAGTTCTTGGCTTTTCTCCTGACAGTTTTTCTCCTGAGACTAAACTGACACTGAACTTCTGTTTAAGGAGAGTTTTGGGAACTCTTGCTTGACTAAAACTATGGTAAGATGAACAACAGCCTTTTTTTCTCTTTATTTTTGCTTTCTCTTTTTTATTTTTTTTCATTTGAAGACATCATAGTGGCAACTTGATAGAAAAAGTTTTACATATTGGGGTGATAAAGATTTGAGAGGAGTGAAGATGTTTACCTACTTCGATTACAGCATCCAGAAATGCTTTCTAGCATTCAGCTCACAGATTAAGGCACTTAAACATAGATTTTCATAAGGAGGTATCTACAGCTGAAGTGAAGGGAGTCTAAGCTCCCACTATAGTCAATGAGAAAGAAGTCATTATATTTAATGAAACTTAAAGGTTTATTCACTTTGTCAAATATAGAAATTAATCCCTTTTGGGATATGTTTGAATAAACTGTCATACATCCCCTCTATTTTTATAGAGGAAGATTATTCATTCTCTTGTAACATAGGTCTCCAAAGGCGGACCAGAGTAATAATTCATTGCTCATGCTGATTTCTTTTCAATAGTTGGAAAACGCATAAAGTGTCTAGTCCAGTCTAGAGGACTTTGGGTTTTTTCAAGCACTGAGTCTCATGTTAATAAATTGCATGAGAAATGCTCTCCATTCCATATCTCCAGTTATGCAAAGGTGGTCTCTCTATTAGCAGACCACATGGTATTTCTTAAATTCTTGCCACATTTTCCATTTGTTGGTGTACTTGTGGTGCTGCAGAGCATGTTGGATCCATTCCTATTCACTGAGGCCTCCCAAACAGAACATCTCCTTTGCCCTCTGAAGCACCTGTCTCAGAGCATAGAATCTAGACAGGGAGAAGCACTTTCCAGAACCGACAGCTTTGACACACAGGAGTCTACTATTGGAGTCTAGACCTAGAGCAGGTTAAGAAGTCCCAGAAAAAAAATTTCTTTGGGAAATGGAAATTCCATCTAAGCTAATATTTATACTAGGAAAGTGAAAGTTCCAATGAATTTTCCAGTTTGGAGAAATTTCTGTTGATATTCACAAAAAGAGTACTATTTTTTATTTTGAAACTGATTTAAGAAATGTAAACACATTGAAGAGTAAAACTCTAATAATAAGTTAATCAGGATTGGACTTCTGACCTGGCCTTTTCTTTGGGTTTTAATTAGTGCAATTACTGTTGTTATTATTATGGTTTCTATGGTGAGATTTTGACTACTTCTGATCTCAGATGAACAAAATCTCGAGACCGTGGTCACTAGGTTCACTTCAAAACTACATTTCTTCACTGATTTTAGGGCTTCTGTGTTTCTGAGGTGCCTTAAGGCTAAGAGGGATGATTCAAGGCCAAATGTCAATCATATTTGAAAAATAATTTACTTGAGCATTTCTCAGAACATACCTGTAAGACACAGTGTTGAAATTATGGTTGGCACATATCCAGAGAAATAGAGAAAATGAGTAAGATTTATTTATCTCCATCTCATCTCCAGTGTTTGCCTCCACCTTCTTGCTCCTGGCTGTGACTCCTGGGCCAGCTGGACTGCCTCTTGCCTGGATAGTTCCATCCATCATTTGAAACACTAGTGTCTAGGAGGATTTTTCATCTCCAGAGCTCCTGCCTGTGTTTCAATAACATAGTTAAGAGTGACACTAAGCATAGTTCCAACTTGTAAATTACACTAAACTAAACTAAACTAAATTATCCATCCTGTACAAGCAAAATAGTTTGCATAGGTGTTATCAATGAAATAAATGGTCTGATGAAAAGAGTGATTTTTTCAGGTAGGTCAGACCTGGCCAGTTTATTAAAAAAACCAAAACCAAAACCAAAAACCACTTCCATTTTCAGTATGGGAAAAAGTAATAGTTACAAGACATAGCTAATTTTAAGTTAAAGAAATGTTCACAAAACCACTTTCACATTGTATCAACCAAATATTTTCAGAGTAGCAGGTGATTTTCTGTGAGTCTAAGACAGAATATCAAAGAAGCAATAAAGAAGAGAATGAGTAAAACCAGCTCATTATTGTGAGAAAATAAATCTACCAAATCCCAGAATATTTCAGCACACTAAATGACATTTTTTTCCTAGTACTATGTCTCTGTGTGTAAGCAGCAGTAGGTTTGAGGTTTCCTCTAAAAGGAATGCAGGAATTCCCTAAGTGTCATCACAGCTTGCATTAAGACATCATATATTTGTGCCAGATAGGAGATTAGAAACTGGGTACGTAATTGTCATGAGTCTTTCTTGTCCCATGTCTAAAATGCTTTTACTCAACTGGGATGGACTGGTTCTATTTTCAAAATGCCCACAGAAATCCTGCATTTATTTGTATGTAAAGAAGCATTCATTAAAAACAAAAAATCCCCAAATGAGAAAAACCCCCCAAAACCAAGCAAACCAGCACACACCCTCCCCTCTGCTTCCCCCCTCCCCACCCCAGAAAAAAAGGAGAATGAGAAATATGGGAGAAGAAAAAGAGGAAACTACAGTGTGTCATTTTATGTATTGGAAGAAAAAAGACTCATGTTGAAGCCTCCCAAAACTAACTTGCCTTGAGCTTACTATAAATAGAGAAGGTTTTTTATTTTCCACATTTCTTGAGGCATTTCTCATTTCATTCAAGGTCTGCAAATAGGCTTTTGTTTTTGTCTCTTGGCTTGTAGGCTGTTTTGTTTATTTGGTTGTTTGGGTTTTTTTTGGGAAGGGTTGCATTTTTGTAGAGTGAATAGGAAATTGGATTAAAGCATCTGTTTGTGTTGTCACTATGCTGACCCTTCACAGATTTTAACCTATGTTTTTTCTTGTGCAGATGACTTTCAGCTTGGGATCCCAGGCTGTCAGCATTGTAATCTGTGAGAGACCCTGGCTCTCCCTATTATGTCTAAAAACCTTCTAACACAGCTGCTCCAGCCATTTCAGCCCAGCAAGAGAAGTGCTTATACAAGGAGGAACAGTAAAGAAGAAAATGCCATTTCCTTTTGAGACAGCAAGAGAAAAACATCAAACTTCAACCACGATTAATAATATTTATCTCTGTAGAATAAATTAAAAAAAAAAGAAAAAGAAAAAAGAAAGGAAATACTTAAAACCATACCTGGATAATGGTACAGCAGCAAAACACACTGATTCAGGAACTCAGTGGTCAGCTTTCAAATAATTAGAAATTTTCTTTTAGACATCACAATGCAGCTGCCAAGGTGATGCAGAATTAATTATGTTGGAAAATTAGATTAGCTCACCACACTAGGAATCTCCATTAAACAGTCCTAATGATCAGGCAGAAGACATGGTCTATTGGAAGAAATAAAAACAGGGTGCAAGAAAGATCATCCATTGCTTATGATAATTTTCTCTGTCACATTCAATCAATGGAATTCGTGTGCTGTAGGGTCAGGAATGGGATGTTTCTTATGTCCTTCCTGGGTGACCCTCTGGAACCTCTGAGCATTTTATATTTTAGCTCCCCATTTCTGAAATGTGACCATTATTGAGAACTGGCCAAACCAAACCTAACAATACACAGAGCTACAAAGAATGTGGGACCATATCAAATGTTAACAAAAATTTGTCTAATCAACAAATCTATTTGTTTATGGTTTCTGTTCAATATTTAATTTTTTTAAATGCATGTATATATTTCTCTTTCTGTTGCATCTGAGACCTTTAGGATAATTAAGCCAAATGCTGAAAAGTACTGTTTGGAAGGTAACTAATTCCCAGCAAACTTCATGAAAGTATACACCTATATAGAAACACAGACCTTTGAAAAATTCCTTAACAAATATAAAGGTGTTGTGTATGAGTGTAACTAAATGCCAGATAATCTACAAAGGAAGTTTGCATCAAAGAAAGACATTTTCATCAATATTATCCTACACCAAAGACATCGGACCATAAGAAGAACCTTTAAGAGAACCAGAATGCACAGGTGATAGAAGGACTCTCTTGGCAATGTGGTTTTCTGTGGAGCCACCAACAGGGTGACCCACTGTGTCCAAACCCAGGGGTAGCTCTGACAGGAGGACAGATCTGTGCAATTTAACTGGAAGATGTTCCAATAACAACTGAATGCTATGGAAGAGGCTGGAATTTGAACACTGACTAGTGTCACTCTATAAAAGGTTTATCCCACTCACCAGTACCTAAACAGTAGGCAGCAGTTCACAGCGTAATATCCTTTATTTCACTGACAAAATAATTAATGGGAAAAAAATTAGGTATGTGTAAAAAAAGGCAGAAAATGTTAGCATTGTTCAGTGAAGTATGAAAAGTCCCAGAGGCTCTAATCCAGATATCAATGGCTTTGGGGCAATTTTTTTTTTTTTTTAACATAAGAAGAAGGAAAAATGAAAGAAAGCAGAAAAATATTTTTTTAAAATTGCCCTTTATTCACAAAAATTGTGTGTGTAATAAAAAATAAAAATAAAAGCTTAATATACAGAAAATTTTCAGCAGTTAGATTTGCAGCATATAATGATTAATTGTTAATGGAACTTAGGGCAGAAGTTAAATATTTACTGTTTAACTGGTCCTTCCACTAAGCCACCACATTTTTATAAATGTTTTCCTGCCTCTTGGGTTATGTTATTTCAAGCAACTGTTAAAACTACATGTATCTTTAAGAATCCATTAAAAGTGGAAGGAAGAAACCACTTATTTTGTTACAGAAGCACTTAAATAAGATATTTTTAAAATTACTTACCTATTATTTTTCCTGTATTCTGTATACATGGAATTCTGTTTTATTTAGGTTATTTCCCCCCACATTTTCTTGATATGTGTTCTACTAGAACCCAGTTTTCTGTGATAAGACTAACTATAAGTACATCAATTGGACATAACATTTTAGGAAAATCACCTTTACTAAATAGTGGTGAACAATGGTGGCAATAATTCAGGGATATTTCTTTTTCAGTGAATGAAAAAAGTACCACTATATCACTATATATGAAGATTTTAGGTCAGAGTCATAGGTAAATCTCTGCAAATCCATTCAATTCTTGTTTAAGCTCTGTTTAGCTTGCACAGATATTTACAGTTTTAATTGGTCCCATTAATTTTGGTACAGAACACATGATGGTATGCAAAGTATTTACCCACATTAATACATGAGGGTTACAGTGCTCATGAGACATGATTATGCCAGTCACTTTGAATTCTTACTGATGAAAATATTGCTGCAGCTCCACCATTTTTTTCAGGGGGACTAAAAATCCATAGCTGCTGATCATCTGACTGAAATACCCCTCTGTCCACAGCTAAAATATCTTCAGCTGGTTGTCAGTCAGACAATGAGGTATGCTTGGCCCCAACACCTCTAACATTTCCATCGGTGCAGCCTCAAAGGACTGCATCCCACTCACCTGGTTTTCCTTAAGGTACGAGTCCTCCCTCCTACCAGCCAGGATCACTGTTGTGAGGGGATCGAAAATCAATCACAGGATTTTCTGTGGGCACATTGACAGCTGAAGGGCAGAACTCACATTTTCTTCCAGTGAATACCTTAGGCTCATCATTAGTGCCAGAAGAGGGAACACCAGTATTCCCACTGGTTTCAGAGACACTGCTCACACCAGACTCTACTTAAGGGACTCCTCTTTGCAAAGTTGCACTCTTCACTTCAGCAGAATCAAGTTAAAACAGGTTAACCCCTGACTTCTTCAGCTTTCCCCTCTTAAGATGCAAATAGTCTTTTTATTTGTCTTATTGAAGTGCTATGTGACTGAAAACATTTCTGCAAGAAAGGCATATGATCCCTAGAAAAAGGTATTGTATATGCCAGTCTGTGTATACAACATTATTTATAAATGCTTTAGCAAGTGGGTAACTTGCTTTGGGCTTTTTCTGAATAGAAGTTTCTATATAAATGCAAATTGTTTATTTCTAGTAGTAATATTTGTTTTTCAGGCAAGTTTATTTTGCTTTTGTTTTCTGGCTCTGAACACCCAACAGATTCCACTTCACCTGCATTTAATTCAAAGTTTGTTTCACTTATGCCCACAATCTCCTTGTTCTATAGGAGAAATTGCTTTCAATTACACATACATCACAGCACTTAAACATTAGTCTCACTTTCCTTTGGTTAATAACTCACCTTATATTCTAACATCCATCAACATAAAATCAGCATAACAACTTTTATGAATCCCTTTATCATCAACACATTCCAAATGCTTATACAATTCACAGTACAGATTCACATAGGAGCTGGCTTAATAGCCCTTTAAGTTGCTATAATGTTCACATCCTTTCAATCATAGAATTATAGTTCATGTTTTCAGACAAGACCTTTTTTAGCCATTTTAGTTTATAATCTTGTATTTCTTTACACCCCTCAATCTGGATCTGCATGTCAATGGAGCTGGTGCAAACTGGTGTAAAATCACTGTTTTTTATAGAGTTACTCTACACTTTTACCAGCATGAATGATTGAAAAACACCTAGGCACTGGTAACACTTTGTGGGAGAAAGAGACTGAGGAGGTGGAAGAGGAAATGGATTCCACATGACTTCTGTAGTTTTTCACCAGGTAGCAGACTTTCTCTGCTTTAAATTTGAAAGAGATTTCTTTTTCTTAGCCAAAACATCTTGCTCGCACACATTTTTCAGCCATGGGCTGTTTTACAGTGCTAAAGCCATTGTTTTTACCATGAGATTTTCATTTCTCTTGTTCACTCTCCTTTATGTGAACACAGCTCAATGTCTCTAAGGTCTGGTTTCCCCATCAGCGACACACGTACACCTCCTATTGAAGTCAATGGGAGTCGCATGCACATCTGTCAGGATAATCAAGTCCCAAGTTTAGTATCACCATCAATTTGAGGCTTAATTTTATAATTTCCATAGGCCATCTGGGCCTTTTCCCTGTTGGAGTTTTCACTGTGACTCTATCTTTTATTTTCTTCTACTTCTGTCCCATTTCAACAACTCTTTTTTGAGGGTACTGCTTTTCCACACCTCTCCTCCTCCTTCATCCCAAACCAAACTTTACTCCCATAGTCTGTACAAAAGCCCTAGAAACAGCCACAAGTGAGGTGTGACTGAGACTGCTAAGACTTTTTTCAGGCATTGTTGGCTAGTATCCTGCTCTATTTTTAATTCATAGCAATTATTAATTCATTAATTCATGATGCATTAACACCTCAAAGCTCTATTATGAACCCCCATTGTGCTTATTAATGCACACCCACATAACAAGCTCCACACCTCACATTTTGGAGCTTTGTATGAACAAAAACTGCAATTACAATTGTGACTCTATTAATGGCCTGATTCTTCATCCTTATACACTGTGTATATACCAGAATATCTCAATAGGAGTGAAGAAAAAACAGTGTTTCAATATGCTGGATTTAAAAGAATGGTGAATATTAGAGAATATTTTGTTTTTCCACAGAGTAAGTGAGTTTTCCACTCCATGTATGCCACTATGCCACAGTGGCAGGTTTCCCCAAAAGACATGTACTTAAATACAGGAATGTATCTGCTCCCTGATTATCTCTTCAGAAGACAAATCAATCTACATAGAAATTTTCCACTGGAGAACAGTTCTGAAGCCTTAAAAGCAACTAGTTACAAATATATGATGGTGTCAAGCTGTAGCAAATTTATGTATTTCCATGTTTTTTGTTGTCCAAATATTGTTTGTGAATCCTTAAATGCTTGTAAAAATTTATTGAATTCATTAAGATAAGCCTGCAATAATGAAAATAAGCCAGTATTATTCTTTGCTTAATATCCTATTATGTTATTAGATAATTGGGAGCCTAAATTATGTCTTGAGACCACATTTGTGTTGATTCTTATCCCCTACTGATTAGAAGAAAGGCTCCAAATAAATTTTTTTTCTTTCTTTTATTTTGTTTTTTTTTTTTGGGGGGGGGTTGTTTGTTTGTTTGTTTGTTTGTTTTTGTTTTTGCTCTCCTGTTTAGAAGAGACAAAACCCTGAAAAATAAGGCGTTATGACAAGAACTCTTTTAAACCCAGAAAGTAACACATTCAAGAGTCAATGCAGCTCCCTGAATAATGACATATAATGATTTGGTAGAGAACATTTTCCTACTTTGAAGTGTAAGATAACAGTAAAAATCTTCCTAGAAGGGGATGAAGGTGGTAGTGTACATACAAGTAATAACAAAAAGATATTTGAATGTGCAAGTCTGACTGGACACCAGAGGAGTGACAGTTTGAAGTGAACACTGATCTACTTCGATGCTTCCAAAAGCTCTATTATACGCTTCCCCTTATATTTGGCCCATACAAATATTTGGCCCTTTCTATGTAAGTTAGATTTCCAAATTTATATACCCAAAAATCATTGTCAAGCAGCTGGATCATTCTGCTGTTCACAATTGACAGACGAGACCTCTATAATTTAGATTTCTTTAAATTAAACTGTCCTTCAGAAAGATTTGTGGATTACCATATTAAAGTGTATAGACTACCCAAGCACTGTGGCAATAGGAGCTCTAATAACAATTTAAACATCCTTGAAAATATGCAATATGTCCAGATTAAATTAAAGATCAAAAGACTCCTTCTTCCAACTGGAAGGATTTTTGTAGGCAGTCAGTTTCCAAGGCAGAGCTCAAAACTATATGTTTCCTTAGGAATAAACTGAACCAGCAAATAATTTGTTATTTGGGACATAATTTGCTCATAATATGTTCATAACTTGTTCAGTTGGTGGTTCAAGGACACCCTTTTTCTTTGCAGTACAAGGAAATTAAGCTAAGAGGTACAGCTTAAAAACTTACTTAAAAACAATTTTCACTTGTAAAATTTACAAGTGAAATAGCTTTCTCTTCTTGGCTTAGGGATGACTGGCATGGGTAATTTCAAACCTTTTTATGTTTTATTGGATTATATCTATGGTAATGGAAATTGGGGACAATCTCAAAAAGCTTATCTTGTGTAATTTTTAAAGTCTCATATTCTAATATTGAGATAACACTATACTCCTCTCATCTGTCCTAGTTGTAGAAGACCACCAACACCTCTATATAATTATGTGACTCCAGAATTTAGATTGGACATGCAATTTTTCAGACATAATTTTTTGATTGCAATGCGAGGTCTCAGCCATCACCACACCTGGGAACATGGAGATCTTTGATTGTCTTGCAACATATGGAGAATTCTGTATCCTCCAACATTTCTTCTTCCTTTCCTCAAGCCCTGGTGTGAGGAAAAGTAGGACACACTGCATCTGACTGTAGGCCACACACACTTTTCAAGATGCTACTGATGCTTTTGGGCTCCCCATATTTTTTTTTTCTAGGTGAATTCCTGAAATTTTTACCCCTAGGGAGGAACTGGAAAATAGGGTGCTGCTCTCTCCGTGATGCCACAGAAGGCACAGACAACTTCACCCACCCCCTCTTAATAACTTTTTTCCCCCTATTCTTTCCCCACTTTAGCTACCACAGAAAGTGCATTAAAGAAGTACATTGAGGTCACTTCAGACCAGAACATTAAAATAAATGCTGATAGTTCAAGGTTAATAGATGCATAAAACAAAAGTAATTCCATGTCAAAACTGAGATGACAGGTGATTTGACTTGAGACTGCCTTGCAATCACTCTTTTACATGTGCTCGGTACTGAGACTGGCGGAAGGTGTTATGTTTCTGACATTTACTTGTCAGAAAGGTATGACAATAGAAATTGTTTCTATCTCTGCTGGTCCCAGATGTTAACCTTCTAGCTTTATTTTGTAATTGGGGTACCACGGAGCTTTAACATTTATTGATTCAATAGAAGTGATAACATTTCCAATCATAAGAAGGCATTATAGAAATATCAGGCAATTCACATATCAAAATGTTTGATAGCTGGGCTCACCACATTAATTTCTGTCACCTTTTCGAGGAACCTTTTATCCTCTTTTTAATACTGAAGGACACCTGAGAGTAGTTTCTGTCACTTTTATTGTTCAATAAAGTAGACAAAAGTTTCAATTAACAACTAAGGAGCCTCTAGGAAAATATGAATGAGAGTATATTTTATTCATTTTACTGTATTTCTTTTTTCTAATGCACCAGCTGTGACTTCTAAGCCACACTTCACAGGGGAGAGGGGAAAAAAACTGATATAAGATTATACAGTTTGAGGGACATATTTTTAAAACAACTTTGATTTAGCTGTGGAAGTCAGGTGTTACAAATATTTTGAAAATTCAGCCTTGCCTCTGGATGACAATAACTTAAAGATTGACAATAACTTAAAGACTGTTAAGTTTCAATTCAGATTAAAAAAAAAAAAAAGGAGCAAATCTACTTTGTGGTCTGTATTATGCTAGGAATAAAGTTTAAGGTTGGTATCCTTTGTAAAGCCATGCCTTTCACCAGCTTTCCATTTAGAATCTTGTAGTCTTGTTCTACATTTACATATTTTGGGCCATTTAACAAGCAAAGGCTGACCTGCTACATCCCTGTGCCATTTTCATGCCACACATGCTCTCCTGCCAAGATCATAGAGCTAGATATCATGGCCAGACTGTCATTTGACCCTCAAAGAAACTCTCTGTAGAAAAAAATCCCTTCAGGTTTTGATACAATGACCAACCATTCCACTAATCCAAGAGGTGTAAATACAATATCCCTCCTGGTCAAATTGTTCCTTGAATACACCCACTGTACTACACCTCTGGCTGAACCGCTGGTGCAAGACTGGAGTGTTGCTCCCTCTCTGCAGGTCTGAAATCCTCCTGACTTCACACAGCTTTAAGACTACCTTAGTTATCATTCATTTCAAAGAATGTGTCTGAAAAGAAAGGCCAGTAATGAAACAACTAATGATTTCTGCTTGAAATCTCAGTTTCTTTGTCGTTTTAGTTTCAATTCTGCACATATATTCTGGCGCCAATATTAGAGTCTAAAAAATTTTTATTCCTTTCCCTGAAGGTTGTAAAACACCTCAATAACACTTCTCGTTCCCTCTTCTCCCTTTCATCTGCAGTTGTCAAAGAAGAGAATTTATATAAAATTTCCATCCATCTTAAAACCACCAATGTATGAAACAGGATAACCATTCCAGAATGTAACAAACATAAACACAGTACCATAGGCATCAGTGTCACGGAAATATTTGTTAAATACACTCCTTACCACTGTTCAAACTGCCTGTCACAATAATTGCATCTGGTCTTAGTTGGTTTATTTTCTCTTCATTCTCATAGCGGGACATACAAATGCTGTGAGATAGAAGTCTTGCTTCATGTTGAGAAGCCAAATGGCCTTTTTTCCACCCTTCTTTCCCTTTTTTCAGCATAGGCTCAATCTGCTTATGTGTAAAGGGAGCTGTAAAATCAGCTGGTTACCACATAACAACTAATATCTTCTGTGTGGCTTGCTCCACAAGAATATTCTTAATGATTTTGACCAAAACGCTCCCTTCTCTTTGAATTTCTTCTCCCTGTTCACAACATGAACCATCAGTTCCTTGAAACACAAACCAACACTTGTGGGCAAATGTTGTGGTTAAAGTGCGGCCCTTAAGGATAAGGGGCTCCTATCACTAATACAGATCCACAGTAAGGACACATCTGATAACATCACACCAAAAATGATGATGGGCTGAGATTTTCAATGTGATGATTTCTAGATGATATGGGCATTGGGAAAATATTGCAGTAATTTTAAAGAGTGAATGAGTCAAAACTAGCAATGAAGACATTAAAAAGATTTATTCTTTACATAATTATAATTCAAATTTCAAATATAAAACACAATGGGTTTTTTTTTTACTGAAGCCATGAGACATTCAAGAGTCAATGCGGTTTACTTCAACCATGGGACATTGAACCTGAAACCAATGTGTGCCGCATTATATGAATAACACTGAATATATTAAAAGAAAAAAGTTAAACTAAGAATCAGCAATTTTTTTAAATTGGAATTTCATAATTGTTTTTTCTTTATCTGTAGGAAGATTTATAGACAAAATCTAATGTTTTATAATATTTCAAAAGGTAATATCTTTTTTTTTTTGTAATAGTGGGGAATGAAATCAAAATTACCTATTGCCATTACTGCTGATGTTGAAATGCAGCCTGGTTTCTTGACAATGATCAAATCCCAAAGAAGGAAGATTTAAAAGGGACTCTTTGCTTTTCCTGTTTTTTATTCAGAGTCCTGGGACATCATAGGGAAGGTTTTAGGAGCAATGAAAGCACCATCTCTGATGGCAGATCTACCCTTTGCTTTATAAATTGTAATGTTCAAAAAAACATAACCATCCTTAAATCCTGATTGTTAATATAGCAATTATAATTTCTTATCAGGCAAGATAAGAGGCCACGATCTCTGAAAAAGCAGTTTGTTGCACTTTCCCTGTCGAGTATGTATATATAGATATATGCATATATATACATAGAAACATGTATATACATACACACACATACACACACACACATATATATGTATGTATATAAATATATATATATATTTCAGTCCTTTGCATATTTAAAGATAGCCATCCACACAACATAATATAATTTGATGTACATTTAGGGGCAAGAAGGACAGTTTTCAGTGAGTGGACCTTTTGTGTTTCATGAACATATGGTTGTACACTGTGTATCAAATGGACTGTTCAAAACCTGAATCACATAAAAGTCACCATCAGTGGTCAAAAGGTCTGGTTATGTTTCATATTTTGTCTCCTTTAACTTTAGGTTTTATGACATTCATGGATAACCCAAGGTTGCTTATTACTTTGTTTCAGCTTGAAAATACAGATTTGATCCAGTCTGGGCTTCTGAACTTCCTTCACAAAATTATTCCTATAAAACCTATAAAAGCTGTAAAGAACAAGGCAATGAACCTATAGCTAGCAGGAAAGAAAAAGCAACTAAAAATTCTACCTTCTGATAGAATCAACAACTATTGAAAATATAAATTAAAAGTATTATCTTTTTAATATCAATCTTTACCCACATATTTTAGGCTGGTTTTTCTATTATTTTATTATTATTTTTCTATTATTTTATTATTATTATTGACTCAATAACCAATTTTTCTTTTTTTTTAATGAAAAAAGAAAATTCTTCAAGTTTTTTCATAAAAAAATATGAAACTCTAAAACAATTTATAAATAAAAAGTGTGAAATGTTCTTTTACTTTTTCCCTTCATTCTGTAGAAAATATTTTCCCCCAAAAGGACATGCCATTATAGGTCAAATAATATTTTAAAAAGGAAGAAAGACAAGAAATAATATATCACATGCATAAGATGCATTATATGATATATAATGATTGTGAATGCAGTGTGGAATCACAGGCCAATTCAAGATGTAAAAATATATGCAAATGTGTTAAAATGGTCCTAATGTTATCTAAGGATTTTCACATGCACAGCCCTGGGGTGCATGGCATCCCAGAAAGTGAGATGGGCCATGGTTTCCAGCAAAGACACAAAGCTTCCCACCACTTAATGATGTGAATTGGCATTTCCAATGAATGAAAGTCTCCTCTTTCAAATGGGTAGTCTGAACAAGCAACTTAATTAAAAGAGGTGAAAAATCCTTGGTGGAAAAACTACACAATATGCAAATTTCTACATGTTCCAGTGTCTCAGACACTTTATAGATTATCCCTGCCAAAGAGAAGAGAAGTGAACTGAATTCAGCCAGAGAGTCTGATGGAGTTTTTACTTTTCTCCCTTTATACTTTTACTGGAAAAGTTGAATTTCTTGGGCTCAGTGATGTGTTTTGGGGCTCGCTGCACACATACCCTCAGCACTTTCAGGTCTCACTCCCAGGGTCAGAGTTACTGTTTTTTGTTATGGACAGGCAGTGCTGCACAGGATGATAAAATTTCTCAGATAAGCTGCGCAGGAGCCATGGAGAGCAGTGGCTATAAGGTCTAAGACTTTGAATTTGATTTTGTGTTCTTTGGAGAGCTAGTCCATGGAGCAGAGCATTGAGGTCATGTGTTTTCAGTTGCAAGAAGGCGTTTTCGTTATCGGGGTGTTCTACTGAACCTATTATTAAATTTCCTTTTGAGAGAAATAGAGTTACAAATGTACTCTGCTATTGTCAATAATCAGTTGGTCCTCTTCTCTTGAACAGACTCTGAGATTTTACCTGATGTAATGAATGAAAAAATAATAATGAAATTATGTAGATGGGAGACGAACTGTATAATCAGACAAGATTGCATATAGGGAGGTATGGGAAGATTTAATCGTGGACAAATGAACAGAATGAAGAATGTCTCTGGACTGGGATGAGAACTTATGCAGCATTCTGCATGTACATAGGATTGGTTTTAAGTATAAGGAAGTAACAGTAAAATGTGTGGAGTTATTTAAGAAATTAGCAAGAGGACATAATGTGCAGAATCATGGCCTAAATATTGTATATAAATTTTATGCATTACATTAGAAAAGTTATTACTGTTGCGACTAAGCAAGGATATGTCAGATTTGTCTGTTCTTAATTATGCAATAGCATCCATCTACAAACCACTATGGGTTTTGCCTCTAGTAGAAAAGCAGTATGTAATTAAGGATGATATAACTAGTGCCAACACATGAAAAGATTTAATTATCTCCTCTCCCTTTTCAAGACTAGTCTTCTTTTATTGCTTCACATCTTTGGTCTTAGCTTAGCTATATCTCCGATCTCCCACCCAATACTCTTTTATGCAAAGCTCTCTCCTTCTACCTTTAGTTGTTAGATTTCCTACCTGTTGCACTAGATTTATTCTCCCCTCAGGGCTGCTCTTGTAATAACCTGCCCCCAAAGGCAAGGGTAACCCAGGTTCTCATTAATAGATCTCTCGGGAAGATGAGAGTGAAAAAACACTGAATGGTTGGTGTTTGTAAATATATATCTATGTGGGGTTTATTTTAGGACAATTTGTTTGCAATGGAAATCAGGTATGTAAGCTTATTTTGATTATTATTATTGATAGTAATACAGTGGTGTGAAAGTGTAAACATATTACTTAAGAAATTGTGTAAGGGAAAAGAATGGAAGAGAAAGAGAGAAAGAGAGAAAGAGAGAAAGAGAGAAAAAGAGAGAGAGAGAGAGAGAGAGAGAGAGAAAGAAAGAAAAAAGAAAGAAAGAAAGAAAGAAAG
>QUSF01000029.1:5645663-5709451 GCA_003676055.1 Chloebia gouldiae
AAAAAAGAAAGAAAGAAAGAAGAAAGAAAGAAAGAAAGAAAGAAAGAAAGAAAGAAAGAAAGAAAGAAAGAAAGAAAGAAAGAAAGAAAGAAAGAAAGAAAGAAAGAAAGAAAGAAAGAAAGAAAGAAGGAAGGAAGGAAGGAAGGAAGGAAAGAAATGATAAACATATAACCACCCATGGGTCTTACAATGATATTCATTGCTTGAAGCAATGGGTTTTGAAGTGGTGGTTGTCATCTTGACTATGTGGGAGTCAGGTGAAAAACCCGCAGAATATGAAGTCTGATGGGTTTAAATGCTCTCAGGTTTGGTGGGAATATCCAGGTACCTCTGGTACAAGGCCCCAGAAATTAGTCTGGGGGTGCTTCAGGAATCTTTGATGGGTTTTGACACCTTTGTAGACATGACAGCTTCATGCTGTCAGTGCATTTGAGCCAGTTATGCCCTATCAGAAAGGATAAAAACCTTCAAGAGGAGTTTTACAATTGAGTTGTGCAAGGGAGGACACTGCCATTGTGGCATCCGGGACCTGTGTCTCGCCATAGATGCCACAGAGGGTAAAGTCTGTGGGAGCCCGATAGCTAAAGCGAGGCTTCCACCGAGACGGGATGATGCTCAGGCTGCTCTGTTTCCCAGAGGGTTTTATTGAGGGAAAAGTGAAGTCGGAGGTGCAGGGAGACAACCTCCCGGGAAGGGAGCGGGCTCTGAGCGCCCTGTCCCGAGGGTGGGGCAAGGAATATATCAGAAACGGGACCGGAGGGTCGGGGTACAAACCAGCCAATACAGGGGAGGAGTAGGGGTGACCGACAGGGTGAGGACCGATGGGGACAGGGGGGAAGGGGTAGCTTACACTGGGGAACCAATGAAGGCATAAAAAGCAAGGAACATTCCAGAGCAAAGGGGTAGCTCAAACAATGATGGACATGAACAGGGATAAATGACTGGCATCAAGGGAGGCGGGAAAATTATACAGAATTGATCTCCCAGGGCATCCCAGGTGGACTAACCCCGGGACCCCCTCCCACAGCCATGATAAAAAACACCATCCTACCTTACAGGATTTGCATCTTATTGGACTCAAAGCCAAGCCTACAGCCTCTGGTTGTCATGGTTTATCCCCTCTGTCTTATACAGAGCAGAGGCTTGTCAAAAATCCGCCTTCTCCCCCTGTGCATGTCACTGACAAAGATGGTCCAAATACCAACCTTTGAGGGACACAACTCACCACAGTTCTGAACTTGGACCTTTGAACCACTGACTACAGCCCTTTGAGTGAGACCTTTGAGGCAGCAACTTCTTCAACCAGTGGTCCAGCTGTCAAATCTCTTCTCTTCTGTTTACAGACAAGGATGTCCTGAAAGGCACGCCCAAATTCTCTGCACAAGTCTAGGTAGATGATGTCAGTTGCTCTGTTCTTGTCCACCCATGTCACAGCCCCACAACAGAAGACCATCAAATCTCTCCCATGCATGTAAACATCAAATACAGTGACTACAGGAAATACAGAGCTGTCAGAAATTTCTGTTACTCAGGCAGAAAATGGTTTACTTTGGTCACAATTGCATACAGGGGAAAGTATGATTGGGGCTGCTAGCAAACTAGCTTGCAAGAGCATACACTGGTAGAGGATTTTGACACAAGCCTGTATTACCTTATAACATATTATCATTTTTTATGGTTCCAAGGTCAATGTCTCTTTCTCAAATAACACTTCGGACCTGTAATTGTTCATCTACATGCCAGCAATTATGGGCAAATTGATCAGCCAGTAATTAATGCTACGCTATTACACTTTTTAATTTGTAGATTATGCAGCTGCAAGCGTTCACACATTTTTAATTTGTATATTATACAGCCACAAATGTTTACAATGCCCTTTTTAATCTCCTTACGCTACCAGTGCCATTATTCACTATAGATTAATGATACACCGAATGCTGAGGTTTATTTCATTTACCACTCTTACCAAGAGAGCTGTTAACATTAGTGTGCTCTATTACTTAATGTCTTACTACAGCTGCTAGTGAGCATTGGTTACCCTTTAAAATATTACCACTCAGATATTTTCTCTCTTTCTCCTTTTTTTTCCACCCCTCTCCAACACACTTGCTACTGACAATATGACTCTGTGGTAATATTACACTTTATTTCTAAATTTATTTCAAGAGTTTTGCTCCAAGGTGTTTCAATCTTTTATTGCAAACAATGGTACCTCCCTGGCCCTGTATGTTTTGCATTTCCCAGACTGTTTTTCCTTACACTGTTCCTCTGTATGACTTTACTCTCTCTCTCTTCATGTTATGTTACAAACTGGGCAGCTAGCCCATAGCCTTACTTTAGGGAAACATCCCTGTTCAGGACAACATTTCAGCATGTCTTTAACTTAAAACATATGCTCCAATCCATACAGAACCTCTTGCTTACATTGTTTGCTTGAATAGGACACCATGAAAGTAATTGCTCTTGCCACAGCCTTAATTCAGAGTCTACCAATGCCAACAAAAGCCTCATCTATTACACTTAGAGAATTTAGGGAAGTGCTTAATTTACTGTTAATATGCCCATGCTATTGCTTCCTCTTGTAAAATTATTTGTCTTATACAAATTAAGTCTTAAAATCTTAAACCGGTTCAAATCATAAAAAGCTATTTCACATTCCAGGTTCTTATTTAAAAGTACAAGCAAATTACTTTGCAATATATATATTATATATTTACATACACAAAACCCTATGATTATTTATGTTGATATATAACAAGTATTCTACTTATCATTGCTGCATTGTTATTTGTACTTTAATTTAGGATTAATGTTATGATTTCCTCCAAACTATACCAAACAAAATGGTTGTTTCCTCCATCCTTTTTCAGATGGTATGAAATATTTTCAAATAAAAGGTCAAAATAAAACAGTAATCACTTCACTGTCCCCACACAAGCAAAAGAATTAAACCACTTCCATGGAAAGTCTTGTATTTATAGCCTTGGTGAAGTTCTCCAAAATAAGAGATGGCCAAATCTATGGCCAACTAGACATTCAGAACCTGCTTTTAGACATCTTTGGCAGGTATTTCTTTAGAAACATCCTGTGATGTTTGCGTCTTCTCTTTTTTTTTTTTTCCTAAACAAAAAATCAAAATGCTTTTGTTGAAATATCTGGGGATTTTTCAAAAGCACATGCTGAAGGCTGAAATACAGCAGAATAACTTGTCTCTTAAGGGAAGGTGCAGCCCTTGATGAACAATTCTCCTAAAATCATAGCAAATTTTCAGAAGTAAAATATCCATTTTAAGTCCACTTGACATGTTCCATGAATTGTTTTCTTCAAAAAAAAACCAATTTCCCTTTAACCTGTAAATGTCAGAAACCCTAATTTCCTTTTGAAAAGTAGTTTTGAAAGGCAAAAATTCAACAAGTCCTTGTCAATGGCATCACAGTGGTTTACACCAGTTCAAGATTAGTACTCATTATTATACTCATATGGGCAGTGCAAGGATTAGTGTTTGCAACATTTCACTGAAAAGCTAAAATTATTACACACTTAACTCTCAAAATTTTAATCAGTGGCACCTGAGATAGATGAAAATTTAAATATTACCCTCTGCTGAAAAAATTCCTGAAGGATCTCAAATACCACTGTTGATATTTATAAAGTCTTCCAGAGGGGCCTCTAGCAACTATAGAAAAATATAAACATTTGTGCATAGTATTACTTTAGATTAAAAGCTTAATAACCTTTGGGGTAAAAACACATAAATATTTTTCATCAAAATATTTGTACTTCAAATTGATCTAAATTTTTCTCTTGGGCAATATAAAGCTTATAAAACAGGCAGACTGAAGTACAGTGTCCTGCCTCAAGTCCCAGAAAACAGCAATCTAACATGCCCCAAGATTTTTGACAGTGACCAGCACTTGAGTGGGATCCTGATTTCCTTAATTTAACTGATGCCCTAATCCCTTGACTGAAGAAAAACTGATAGATTTTTCACTGGTAAGAAGAGACAGGGTCTTTAACTTCTTCTGAAAGTACTAGGTTTTTACATTTCTTCTCATGAAAAAAGTCAGTAATATTTCCATCAGAGTGTTTCAAGAAAAGAAAGCTAACCCAGTCCAGGGAAATTCACTGACAACATCAAAAGAGCAAAGAATCTTCCAGGTAGGTATGGAAAGTACACTTCTGTGTCTTGCTGGCTGAAGGTAGCTTATGTGCTGTTTTGAGGTGGTTTAGCAGAATGACAACTTTTCTGAGCATCATTTTGATGTCCCTTGCTGTCACTATGTGCTAACACGGCATCATCCCCACCTCTCAGGCTCCTTCCAGGTGAGTTTGTCATAACAATTGCATATCTATTTTTTTTTTTTTTAAATTATGGATTTTGGTGGGGTTTTTTTTGTTGTTGTTGTTTTTCTTTTTTGTTGTTGTTGTTGTTGTTTTTCTTTTTTTTTAGTGTTTCTGACCCTTATCCCCAAATTACCTATAAAATTACCAGTTTCTATTTACTCTTCACCAAAGAGGTTCTCTTGGATTTCTCTTATTTCTCTTTGCCACTTGTAGCTAGCTTTCTCTACCTAGAAAGGTTGTTCAGGAAATCTTTAGACGTATCATTTTGGGGACATTAATGTAACTGTAAGGGTAATAATACTGTCCCTTGCCCATGTGGCATCTGTAGGATTTTTTCCCAAATAAATTCCACACCGGGAGAAAAACGACTGGAATTTCCCTGAGCCCTGAAAATTAGTTTCTTCTCTTTCCTATACCCCACATCTCTTTCACTACTGAGATTAAGAAGTTTATAAAATACAACTTGTTACAGTCATGAGGGATTACTACTATATATTATCACGCACAGCTCATTAACCCTGAAGCCCTGCTAACTAAGAAAATCCTGTCTAATGAGGTTTCTTTCACTGCACTAAAGAACAAAAGGTCTCAAAGTTTTGCCTATTGCCAATCTCCCTCACATTATTTTCCTGTAATTAAAATGGAACTTTACGGACACTAAATATGAACCTGAATTCCTTCTACTCATGAAAAAATATATTTTTCCTTTTTCTGAGTTTAGAAAAGATCCTTGATCTGATAAATAGAGAGGGAGAATGCATTTCTAGTATTTTCTACCTTTTATCACATGTAAAAAAAAGCCTACTATTTGAAATAAAGGATATGACTTCTAGGTATAGCAGACTTAATTCTATTTTGGTGTGAGCATCCCCACCTTTCAATGACATTAATAGAATGTCAGGCTTGTTTTATTCTGCGTTAAATTAGGATTCTTTGTCAAGAATTTCGAAAGCAACTGGACAACTTGTCAGGTATCCCAGTGGTAAGTGTCATGGAAGAGTCTAAATTAGATTGTCTTGACAGGAGGAAAAAAACCTAAATCTATTTACTATTATTTACATAATAGAAGTACTTACTGGATACAAAAGGGATTGAGAAACTTACTCTGAGACTTCTGAGACAAAGAAAATAGTATTACAATATAAATAATATTGCACAAAATGTTAAATGTCCCAGTTTCCAGTGTTAGGTCAGCACATGAATATTTTTGTGTCCTATATATTTTTTAGAGAGGAAACAGGCAACAATTCCTCAGTAGTTCATCAATCATTGAACAACTTTTATGGTTTCAAGCCAAAATGTATATATCATGTATTCTTGTGGTATATCAAAAAATATGAAATTAATTTAAAAGGAAAATTAATTGATAGCATCACAAACTAGAAGGTGCTTATGGATGGAGCTGCAATTTCTTTCAGGTATTAAGTTTTCAAGATTTTCTGTCAGAACCTTCTTAACCTTTCAGGTTGGGAATAGCAGTGACATAATTGTATAATTTAAATTCTAGGCTAAGTTACTCTTAGTAACCCAGACTGTAGGTTGGTTATCATGCATTCAAATTCAGGTTCCAAAGAAAATAAAGTGCAGTTATTTCACCAAATCCTCCACAACAGATAGTCTGTGAATGACTGAAGTAATTCAGGCAATTCATCCATTTTTATATATTTAATACCAAAGGATACATGAAAAAATGTAAGCAGAGGATTGGTGAGGTGTTATCAGCTATTTGCTCTACCTACTGCTTATGATACCTCTGTCACCACTGTGTTCCTTCAAAAATATCACTGTAGGAGCTGGAGGTGTTATGTGTTCTAAGTGGCTGCTAGGAGGCTCATTTCTTAGACAAGGAGCTTGCAAATAAAGTTTTCAGTATGCACAGGGTGAGCTGTTTCTGACTTGGAGACAATGTTTACTTACAGCTGATGAAGTCCTTCACAACATAAACTCAGGGAGATTCTGATACTCCATTGCCAGTGATGATTGGTCTGTCAGGAAAGGCAGCTCATGCCAGAGGGAAAATGGAAAAAAAAAAAAGAGGACAATGCTCATATTCATAAGCTCTGTGCAAGGATTTAAAGTGTTAATACTGAAACAAAATTTGAGCAGGCTGTGCTGGCCTCTGAGGTCCATTGTGACCTATGTAAACAATACAATTTCTCTTCATTATTGTTCTAAATTGTTTTATTTACATGTCTGAAAGTGACTTTGTGTTCACCTCCTAAACCAGGAAATCCCATTGCCACCTTGGCTGCCAATGTTCTCTAAAGGACACAAGACTTTAATTGTAGCTTCTCTCAGATGTAAGAGATGGGCAGCTAAAAATATGATGAATACTTTCTGCAGGAGGCAGATACCCCCTGCAGAACTTTCCTCAGAGAGGAACATGAAACAAAACAAGAAAAGGCTTTTATGTATCTAATGTACTTTCTTTACAAAGGACATCCACAGTGACTCAGATTAGTATACAACTGACTGCATCACTAGTAAAAATGGGACACTCTGAAATCCTCATGTCTATTTTTGGCTATTCTAGTAATTTTGTCTGGTTCATGTAATTGTTCTATTTTTCTTTCCAACCTTTTTTTCTCATGTGCTTGTTTCTTTGAGGTGCTTCCAGCAGGGAAGATGGAACTGGAGAAAGTCCTAAAATGAGCTTAGTAGAAAAGATGCTTAGTGGATTAGGGGACTGTAATGATAAATAATAACTACAACCGACTTTCTCCTTTCTCTAGCCTTTCTTCTTTCTTTTCATGATGAACTATGCCTATTCGTCTAAAATTGGCTTTTGTGAGTGGGACTAAATGAGAGTGCTAAGTGAGCAACAAAGGGAAGTTTTTGCATCTGTGTCTGTTGCCACAGTGACTTGTGATTGGATGGTCATTCTACTTGTAGCACTTTGGGATTTCTTTTACTACTCTGGATTATTTAATAGTTTTCTAAAATTTCCTTTAAAAAGGACAAAATATTATTCTCTTGCACTAAAGGTTCAGTTCAAATGCCTGAATGTTTTACCGGTTTTACCTTGCTCAGCTATGGGGTTTTTTAATCATGTTAGCATTCAAAAATTATTTATTTGTTTATCTGTTTGTTTATTTATTAAATCTTGCATTGCCAGATAGGTTTCATGGAATAATAAATGAAGCACACTAAGTTTTCACAGTCCTGTGAAAACTATCTATCTATCACAGTCCTGTGATAGACTTTGGTTCTGAACCAAATATCAGGTCTTAAAACTAAGGATTTCTTCAGATGACTTTGAAGTGATATGGTCTGGTCTCTTCAGGGGTTCAAGCACATCTGCAGCATTGGTTTCAGCAACCCCTGTACCCATGGGCTTACATGGATGATGAAACTAAGTATCCTGCATGAAATAGGATGGATCTTTCAGGCTTTAGGTGCAAGAAGCCCTTTCAAGAAGGGGTCTGCAGCAGACCTGCCAGGTGAGCTAAATAGAAGCCTCCATCCACTTGAGGCCTGTGATAAGCCTCTCTCTGCTCAAGCTGGCTTAAATGTACATTGCAGCAGGTTTTATTGTTAACTTCTCTTTGGCCTTCAACAAGTAGTCAATAGCCCTGTAGATTATATTCTCCTCTGCCATCCTGATTGCTGGAAGCATTCATCCAGAACTAAGCCACTACAGTAAACAGAGCAGGGTGCAAATTTTTCAACAAAACCCTTTTTCATCAGAAAAAGGTGATTCATCGAAACTGAAACCTTTCACAGAAAAGGGCTGGATTCATCGATTTTTTCATTGTTGTTGTTTTGTAGTGGCAAAAGAAAAAGTTGTAGATTTACTATTCTTCTTTGAGGAGGTTGAAGCAAATAACATTTTCCATTTCAAAAAGTGTTTGAACAAATGTCAGTGCAAGATTATCCTATGAAACATATTTTAATCACAAAAATTGAGTACTTTTATTTATATTGAAGAAAAAAAGTACTCTTCCTCCCTTATTTTCAGTTCATATTTACCTTTTAAGGTCTTTATGATATCTGAGGCTAAACCAGGATGTTTTTGATACAATGGAAAAACAGGTTCTCACATAGAGAGGATAACCAAGAACTTCAGGAGATTTCAATTTTACTTTCAAATGATTAGTGAAATCAGTAGACAGTACTCATGAATACTGTGGCTCAAGCCAGCTTTTGGAGTATAAACATATTTTTCGGTTATTATTTCTGATTATTCTGAATAAAAATAATTTACTTAAATATAATCTTCAAAAGCAGCATGTGAAATTTAAAATACAGAAGAAGTAATATCTGAATATGTGGCTCATCCAATGAAATATCAAGATAAAAATGTTACATCATCATAGTGTGAATCTATCGATCTGCCATGCAATGAAAATAGAACAATTGTCTGGTTAATTTTTGTTTTGTGGAGTCACTGAACTTTTCAAATACACTTCTTGAGAGGGTGGTACCAGAAGAAATATCATGAAGAGTAACAGGATGGAAAACACATGGTGTCTTGAAATGAAGAGTGGACCTGGGGGAGCAGAAATACCTCTTCTAATAAATATTTTCCTCAAAAATTCAAGGGAATAGGATGAAACTAAAAGTACATAATGAGGAAAGCAGAATTACACTACTCAGAACAAGTGGTAAGACTTTACACCAGATAATCTTCATGGAACAACCAGGACCTTGTTAAATTAAAGAATCTGATAAGAATACTAAAATACTAAGGCATGAAATTCAAAAGCACAATGAAAAAGAAAAGGAAAGGAAAAAAAAAAAAGAAAAGAACATGTTTCACTGTAAAGGACAAAAAAGACCTCTTTTGCTTGCAGAAAAAGAATAGCATATACAGTTTGCTTGCCTCAGCAGAAACTAATGTGAGGTGAAGGAAAGCGTAGAAAATGGAATGATCATAGCAAATTAATATGGACCTTCTGAGAAAGCAGATCAGGAAGTGTTTTTTGTAGATAATAGAGACCCATATAAAAACAGGCTGGAATACTGATGGTGAGCTTTTTGCAAACACCCTGGTGCTGAATGAGATAGAAAATGTACAGCACGTTATCATCTAAAAAGGGCTTGTGCCCTTTTTATAAGGCTGCTTCATCCACTGAGGAAACCAGTCAAAAAGATCAAAGGCTGCACTGGGTTTAGTTCTCCCCAAGAATCTGAAGCTGAATGAAAAATAGAAGCAACCACAGAGTGTCAAACAACATAGAGGATCTCAACTAAAATATTCTGTTTTCTCCCCAATCACTAGTGTATTAGCTGAGCAGAGATAAAAGAAAAACCATTATAATCTTCATAATGCTAGCCATGAATTAGACACATGGACTGCAAAGCAGGAGATTTCTTCTTAGGCTGAGGTTTGTATTTACCTCAGTGAAGAGAGCAGAGGTTTGTCTAAAATCAGGGATCAGATTTCCCAGGGACAGTAGATGATGAATTATCAAAGGATGTAGAGATAATGTTGGCAATGGCATATAACACTGGGGATTGAGATAAATACGTTGCTGCTTTGTCTGATACTGGAACAAATCTGTAAGATATACAGAAAAGGATGAAAATGTTAAACCCTGGGTTTGTCTAATCACTTCCAACTTTGGTTGGTCCCTGGGTTCCTATGATTATATTCTCTGCAGGCATCTCCCTCACTCCCAGCACACATGCACAAATTCCCACCTTTCCAGGGTCAGAGGAGGATGGCAGACACAATTATTCCAAGGACCTTCAGCTGTTTCACAGCTGTAAATGACCTCTGACCATGGAATGACCATTTAATAAGAAATACGTTGTAATATCCCATTAATGAAATTACTCTCCTGTGCACATGGCCATCAGACTTTTTGATCTTCAGTCTGTTTTTGAGCTTGACTATTGCAACTGGCAACACAGACTCCTTTGGGGGAGTACTCACATTTCCCATCTGACACTAAGCATCCTGAAAGTGAACGTGAAAGCTGGTGTGATGATCATTGTCATTCTATCAATGAGATAAATTAGTCTTCAGATCCTTTACTGTGTGAATGAAAGTGCCAATCCCACAGGAGTACAGAAACATTCAATTTTTGTGAACTGACCATCAAAGCACTTTTTTCCTCATTAAATTAATTTCCCCCCCCTAATTGTTAAAGTATAGAGAACACTTGTTCAGATGCCAGTCCCCAAAAGCAAGAATGTTGCCTTCTCTCTCCTACACTATTTTTACACTTCAATATTCCATTATAATGCTGATTGACTTGCTACACAGTTCCTGAGGAAACAGATGTGGCATAATCTAAACTGATGCCCAAGGAAGTAGAGAGCCCTGTTCCAAATTAAACACGGGGTTTGGGTCAGATCAGCAGTAATCTATTGTAATCTGAGCTGTATCCTGACTAGTGCAAGCTGTGATCTAGTTGCTGCAAATTTCTTGGATGAATCATGCTCATTTAGAAGAACCAAGGGATGGTGACCAACATAACCTGTTATTCCCGTAGAGAGAACAGCCTGAAGAACACAGGGCAGCCTCAAACTTCTGAACAATCTCAAACAATCTGAATTATTTTAGACTTCTTTATAAGTAATCTTGGCCTCACCAGTTCAGAGCTATATGTGGTGGGGAACATAGAGGAGTAGGGGAATACTTTAACTCCACCCTCACAGATACTAATGAAAAAGAGAAAAGCCTCCAAGATTCAGATTTTCTGCATCATAGTTATGCAAAAGAGGACCTACCTATTTCTCTTTAAGAAATATTATTTTAAAAATATATTAATTGACCTGTCTCTTAAAAAAAAAAAAAAAAAGAAAGAAACAAGAAAAAAAAGAACAATGTTGTTTTCAAGATCACATTTATTTTTTTGTTTTCCAAATACTTTTGTGGTCATTACATGTTATTTCTAGAAATGCTAGAGTACATGCTGCTAGAAATTTGGTGTCACAGAGGAAAGACTTAATACAAATTAACTTTATATTTTCACATAATAGCACATATACATCAATGAAAATTAGTTTGTATTGAAAAATTTAATAAAGAAAAGTATTTAATTTACAGGAAGAATTGTATGGATTTTATCTAGTTACAAGGTTTATTCTTTTCCTTGGTTTTGATGTTTATAAAGTTAGGCCAACAGAAATATTTTTTGTGTTTGTATAGATTTTGAAAGCTCCTTGATTTTTAAAAGATAAGAAAAAAGCCTTTGAGTATGATAGTTATAGAAATGCTTTTAATAATCTCCTGTTATTTCATTAAAACTCACTTGCTATCACTTCTGTTAATAATAGTAAAAATGAAATAAACTAATGTTCTGCACTGGATTGAACAGAATACTTAATTAAAGTCTGAATTTCCTTTAAATTTCCTGAAAATGTGGAACAATAAGCACTTATTTTGAAATACTCCATTTCATTAATAAACTAGAATAATCCTTTTTTGTTTGTTTTAGTTTGTTTTGTTTTGTT
Organism: Chloebia gouldiae; assembly: GCA_003676055.1. NCBI lineage: Eukaryota > Metazoa > Chordata > Aves > Passeriformes > Passeridae > Chloebia > Chloebia gouldiae. Next base: position 5,657,412 of record QUSF01000029.1, read on the forward strand.
TCTTTAATGTTATCTAAAATGCCCTTAACTTCCTATATCTTAGCTCTCCCCATTCAAGGTTTAAGGGACTATTACTGTTGATAGAGAAAAAAATCTTGTGCGCTTATAAAGATATCAAGTGATAAAGACATCAAGATTACTGTTATATAACTAGTGTTTTGGGACCCTTGCCCTTTGCTTGTATAGCTATGTTGGGATTTATGGAATATTTGGACTTTGATCATGAGGAGAATAAAAGGTTTTTTTTACAAGATGCATCAAAAATATGTATATTTTGTTAGGGACTGAGAGGGAATCTCTATTCTTTGTCAATTGTGATTACTGGTCATATCTTGTGAACTTTGAGCTCAAGATTTGCTAAAAATTTAACACTTATCAGAACATTTTAGGAATAATGCAGTGAGCAGTACTCAACAGTGTGTTAATGAAGGGAATGAGGAAATACATGAAAAACAGTGTCTAATGGAAGGTGCCCATGTCAGGTGGCTTGGAACCAGGTGATCTTTAAGCTCTTGTCCAACATAAACCATTCCAGGATTCCATGATTAAGTGTTTGGACCACTGAGGGGTATAGGTCTTATTCTCCATTGAGGACAGAGGAAACTGGACAGTGGTTCCAGCCACTGAACAACTCTTTGGAATAAAACTTTTAGTATTTCAAGTAGATACTGAGTTGTTCAGGGAAACTAAATTACAGAGTAGTCACAACTCAATGGTGCAGACTTCGTATTTCAACACTAAGCTGAACACAGCCATGAGATAAGAAAATAGGTGAAACATTTCAAAAGACCAATCAGTCTGGGTGATCGTTCTTTCTGTTTTTTTTTGTTTTTTTGTTTTTTTTTTTGTGTTTTTTTTTTTAATTAGAACTTGCTAGGTAATGCCAACGTGTTGCAAATATCTGTAAATGTAAGTGGCTTCCTATCAATGTATGCTTCAGCTATTAAAACACTAAGCTAAATAAACAGAGAACTGATGCTATGATTTACCTCCACTTTCAGTGAACTTCATATTTGCCTAATCTACTTACTATTACATATTTTCTCTAGTAAAAAGCCTTGCATGTTTCAGGCTACCCAAAAAAATAGGTAGGCACAAAATCATGTTTATCTGGAAATCCCAAGCTACTGATTGTAGCAATTCAGAAATAATCCTCTTTAGGATTCTCAAAAAAAAAGAAAAAAAGGCGTTTTCCTGAAACACCATAGGGATAGTCAAAATTGTCAAGGGCAGAATCCTTCCCAGGGAAAAGCATGGCCTCTCTTGGTTCTCTGTTGCAAGTGTGCTAGATCTGTGTAAAAAGAATCTGACTTCATTCACACAGGAGGGATGGAAAATAGCTGGGTGTCACTGTAAGAGCTAGAGCTGTGGCAGTTCCAGACCCTTAGTCTGGGAGCAGTAAATTAAAATTAAAAGCATAGAAGGACTTGAACTGGAGCAAAGTCTTTCTTTAGACTTGACCAAATATGTATATTTAAGGTATGTCTCCTGTATCAAATCCTATAAGACAGAAAAGTGTAAGCTTTTAGGCAGGTTCATTGTTATAATGACAATTGGGAACCCTAATGCTCACGTGAAGATGGGAAACATTATGAAAACCATATATGGAGCATGAAGTTCTATTTCAGGACAACTCTCTAAACATAAAGGAATTCTAGTGTCTGTTGCAATTCTTTCTGTCTTTTCTGGCACAACTTTATACAACTGTTTATTGAGAACTGGAAACTAGCACTTAACCTCTTAACTTTTACTTTCTCATATTCTGTGTGAAATCTATAATAAAGAGTTATATTTGTTGATCCTTGCTTATAATGTTTTGTGGGGTTTTGTTTGGTTGGGGGGAGGGGTGTGTGTGTGTGTATGTTTATATTTGTGGGTTTTTAAAATTTTTTGTTTGGTGGTTTTCTCCCTCTTTTTTGCCCAACAATAAAAAAATAAGCCTATCCAGAGATCTAAGTTATTTTGTGATCTTTTGGAACCTGAAGATTGAGGTGGGACATTTTTAAGGCAGAAAATACACTTTGGATGTTGCCCTTGCACAAGTGTAGAACATAAATATAAAAAAGAAAATAGCATAGAGTATAAACTACTCCAAGCACCCCATGTAGATTAACAATGAAAGTTCTCACCTTTTAAAATAATAGCAATGCCAGCTGTGGAATGTGAAGAGTGCTTTGAATTACAATGGATTGCCGGATGCATTAGCCACAATATCAAATGCAGTCAAATTAAAATGTTCCCTTCTGACATTTTCAATTAAACCCCATCAAGCTTCCAAACAACCTAGGAAAACTAAATAGACTGTGTGAGCTGATGGAAAAGGCAACCTGACATCTTCTCCTTCCAAAAATTAGATTAAGCATCAATGTTGCAAAAAATCTGTACCAGAACATTAAACAATTAAGAACTGGTGTAACAATACTGACCAGTGGCCCATTCACTCTTGTGTTGCACCAATTGCTTGTGACAGAGGCCAATACTGAACTCATCAGAGGAAGAAAAAGGACTTATAATAGTTAAGGCCTTGTGATTTCAGGATGTTTTCCATTCAAGTACCTCTAAGTTAAATTTGATTTTGATGTTTCTTTGGTTCCCTTGACCTAACTTTGTATGATTTTTAAAGTTTAAAAATAATTTTGAGTTCAAGAGGTGTTATAAAAAAATTCTCAGAAGCGGGAAAATGCATGACTATTTCAAGATGAGAGAAGGTTTCTGATACAGCATTGTAAAGAAAACCAGCATAGGTTGAAGACTCATTTAGGGCAAATTAAGTCAATATTTCCGACAACATCTCAGTCAGATCCATCACATAGCCAAGGACTATAAAGCAGACCTCTTGGACCTTGGATAATGGAGGACAAGAGTTGTTTCAGGAAGCATCCATACAAGGAGACGGATCTGAAGGAGAAGGTGACAGTTGCACTGAGGTGCTAGAAAACCTTGTAGATAAGGCCTGGAAGATGTTCCCTGGGGAAATCAACCATAACAAGTCAGGCCAGAAAACTTCTTTCCACAGCCAGGGTTCTGGTAAATACAAAAATACAGTAACTTTTCAAGTAGGAAAATCCTGCAGCTTGTCAGAACACCTCAGGTAGCTGTGCTTGAACTGTTCTTTGAGTTACCTAACTCAAAAGTCATGTCAAGATAATCAAGGAATAGACTATGTCTCTATCACCATAAATGTAAGAGAGAACTGTGAGGTTCTCTGATTCATGGAGTCTTCAGGTCTGTTTTGGAAATGTGAAGGAAAATTACATCAGACTGAGAGAAGAATAAAAAAGGCCTCATTTCTGGTCCTCAGCTAGAATTGGTCTAAGGTAGGCTCTTTTCTCTTTAGTGTCCAGGATGTTCCAATTTCCTTAGTGCAAGAAATAAGAAAAGTCAGGTCTTAGTTTTCAGTTGCTTATTTTGAGTATATAATGTGCAAATAACCCAGGAATAGGCAAGGGAAATAATACAGATTTTATTCACAAAGACTTCTCTGAGAAGTCTTGGCAAAGATCCAGCTTCTCTGCTTAATACTTACAGCTGTACCTGCCCTGAAATAAAGCCAGAAACAGATCACAAACACATGCAAGATGTTTACATTTCTAGTTTTTTTGTGGTTTAGTCAGTCCCACCTCATCTCTATGCTATTTCTTTCTGACTTCACAAAGTCCTATTGTAGTAATAAATTCTCAGATGCATTGTAGATCATGTAAAAGGTAAAGGTTTGCCTGATCTACATAAATTCTAAATTAATCTGAATATAAAAAATGAATCCATAACACCCTTTTACCTTAGTCCCCAAAGGCATAAAAAAACCCTGAAACCAAAAACCCCAAACAAAAAATAAACAACAACAACAACAACAACAAAAAAAAAAGATGGAAGGACCTTTGAAATAGGTGCAACTACATTTCAGTTTAGACCTTTATTCTTACAAAACTTAATATTTTTGAGTCCCACATCTTTTTTCAGCCTGCTTCATTTTCATGCTATCTTTTTCCATTAAGCTCACACAGTGTCTGACTATGATGAGGACAAACTTCTGGCACTGTTGTATTTGTAAAAGAAACATGCACACACAGCTAATAAGATTTATAGAACAGAAGCATAATAAATCAATGCAGAATTGAGTGAGTTGTATTAGGGGAAAGTGAAAATAAGATTTCTTGTTCTGAAATGGATCATTAGACCAACGGAGAACTGGGTATTGCCTGAGAACTGGTGTGTAGTACCTGTTATTTCTTACACTTTTTCTGCATTTTCAAAGTAGACTTTAACACCTGAACTTATTCCTTCTAATTGAAAAGAGGACAACTGAGGTAGCCAAGTGAGGAACCAAATGAGATTTACAAATATGAAATTAAAAGACCAAAAGGATTTTACAAGAAATGTCTTTTCATTGTGTCATCAGCCTAGTCAAGCAAAGATTCCTTCAATAAGAAAAATACCTAGTAGTTATAGAAATTCTAAGCAGCTGAAAATATTTTTATTCATTTTCTGCCAGCTCTACTTAGACATAATTTTTAAAGACAAAAACTGAGAATATCAGGGGCAGCATCAGCTCACACTGACTATGATATTCTTTAGAAAGACCCATAAAAACCATGTGATTGCAGATTTCATGTTTTGAAAGCACAGAATATACACAAATGTGTATTATGATTTGCTCGTTATTTCCACAATACTTTGAACTTACTTTTTTTGGTTTAGTTTGTGGGTTAATTAATCATAAACAAGTCTTCAGATCACCGTCCAAATCCCACACTGTTAAAGAGCTATGCAGAAAAGGTCAATTATCCTAAGCTCAGAGTGGGACAAAAAAAGTAAGAGAAAAAATGCACTAATAAAGTTCCTTGATTGGTTTAACAAAAAAGGATGGTGGATATATAGGAAGGTCAAGTCTTCTGATTGTTGGTTGAGTCCATGCTGGCATTATTACTTCTTGTTTTCCTTAACCAAAATCCTAATTTTCGAAGGAGTACCAGAGAAAAAGGAAAAAAACCAAAAGTTTTGTTCATCAAATTATCAGGCCAGAGACTTTGACACAGGTTTCTGGAGGGATTTGATTGTCTGGACCTGGGATTTAGGTACTTCACTTGTAGCTAGAAATTCTACTTTCAAGAGAAAGACAAAACTAACAACAATTGTACTCTCATCTAAGTATCACCTCATTCCCACTATAAATCTATCACAGAGATACTGTCAACTGTCAGAGGCTGGTGGATCAGTAGATAAATTAATCCACGCATCAATTGTTTCATATGGTTCTTTCCAAAGAAATGTATCATCTAATAGATTTAATAATAAGTCTCACAACATTTTCTGCCTGTAATATTGGATTGTGTCATATTTCTAGCTCCTGTTTTTGGTTCCCTTTAGATGGATGTGCTACAGAATAGATAAGACCACACTTCTGGCCTGCCAGATAGTTTTAATTTATAATGTTCTCTCATCCTTCCCTGGTGCTTTGGATCAAACAAAGGAACTCTTTAAATAAATAAAATGTAATGTAATGCAATTAAACATTTTCCCATAGCTGTTAAGATCAAGGCAACTAATAATTACCTGATGCAACAATTTTAAAACCCATGACAGACATTTATATAGTTTAGTGATTACTGTCATAATGTTAAGCTATCGAGCCTGGCTCTGCTCACATTATTCAGTTAAGAACATAAAGCACAAGTAGCAGCAGAGGTAAGATCAGCTGAAATCAGTCCATCACCATTATTAATTCAATATAAATATTTATGGATTTGTAAGGCTGGAAGGAACAATTATAGTCTAATAGCAACTCTTTCTCTTGAACTAAACCTATAAAATTCACCCAGCAATTCCATCATGCATCTTAATATTTTTTGATTGAAAACAACCATTACAATTTTACAGGTTCCAGTTTATGAAGACAGGGAAAGATCCTCACCCAGGGAATGAGAGCTGAAACATTGACCAGGTAGAAAGTCATGCAGGAGTTCTGAAAACTGCCCTTGAATTTAGAGGCTAAAGAAGCACTGTGGTATATCAGACATATTTGCACTTTCTATTGCCAAAAATCTAAATGTTTTCATTGGAACAATACTTGTATGAGCACACACACAAAATATACACACAGAATATTTCCACATAAACACAAATAAATTTCATTAAATTGTTATATGGAAGGTATGTTGAAGCCAGTAGAAAATCACAAGCTAAAGAGAAAATTCTGAAAATGTTTCTTAACAAACTAAGGCATTTGTGATAAACCAGAAACCTTCTAAACTTTTATATAACCTAATGACTTAGACATTCAAAGGAAGAATCATATTTATCTCTCTGCAACACGTCTTTTTATTTTTTTTACTTGGTAATATAATCTAAACTCCCAAACTGAGGTACCCAAACTATTTGCTTTTGTAAAATTAAGATTTTTTTAAAATTGTTTTCTTTTGATTTTTTTTTAGTCATAGAAGCTATAGAAACCTTCATTTTGCATCAGAGAAAATTTGCTTTGAAGTCACACAGGGAAAAAATCAAACAAAAGAAAACTAGTGCTCTCTTTGCACCACAGAATCACAGGATTTGGCTAGATCAGTAATTATTCACTTTTGAAATGTCATCACAGGAGGTCATCTCACCTCCTTCATCTGGGATAGCTGTGCTGATTCACTGCAATTTCTTTATTGCAAATGAAAATACACTTCAACTGATAAGGTTGTTTGTTTTTTTTTTTCCTATTGTGTTCAACTCAAGGCTCGAGATGAGCTTTGACATCCCTGTGAAGGGCTATATATGGCCTAGAAGGAACTGTATTTTAAATTGCATGATGATTTGAGGGCTGAAGTAACAAAACAATGAAATGCCACTCTCCTGCAAACATGTCCACCCAAGGCCCCATTTCTGTCTTTGAGATTTACAGAGAATCTTGAAGTGCTGTGGTAAAAACAAGCCAAATCCCCCCCCCCCCCCCCCCCCCCCCCTCAAATGATAAAACTCTGGCAACCAATTTTTTTAAAGGCTGATTTGACCTAATTAATTTTGGGAGGAGTGTCATCACCCATGATCCTCCAAAGGAATCACAGAAGTAAGTAAGTGATGGTGGAGGCTGGAGGCAGAATAGGGGTCTCTGCCTGCCTCCCTGGGCCTCCTGCTGCTTCCCCAGTCACATGGCCTGGAGGTTCTGCACCAGTTGCTGACCAGATGTTCAAGACTGCATCCCTCCTGGAAGGTAGTGACAAAGCCCCTGAGAGTTGAATGACAACAATCTGTCAACTAGGCATCATCATAATTTCTTTTCCATATTCCATTATTCCACACCTTATGTCACTGTTTTCAGTTCCTAAATTACCCATCGGTTTTTGGTTTGTTTTTGTTTGTTTTTTTTTTCCTTCCTCTGCATTATTTCCAACAGTATTTTTTAATTTTAATGACATTCCACTGCAGAGACTGCTCTTCAGAATGTCAGCACTGCTTTTCCCAATCCAAGGTGGTGAGGAGAGAGAGGCAAAGAAAACAAAGAGAGGGAGAGAAGGAGTTAGGGAAGGCAAGGATGTATCAATTACTCAGAAAAATTCAGAGGTTCAGCATGTGATGACACCGACAGTAGGAAGTATGATAAATGCTCTGATTTACATCCAACTCCCATTAGATAGTTTCAGGAAATTATGATAAAGTGATTATTTACAAGGAAAACCTTTACAACTTAATTAAATAAGACTAAGTTTCTGATCTGAGAGGAGAGAACAGATGTAATAAATAAGGCCCTCTTTTCCCCCTACTTCTGATCCATGCCGAGGCATTCTCAATTTCTGAATCCTTGTAAAACTTTTGATGTATATGCAAGCTCCTGAGATGGTATCCACAGGTCCAAAGGGCAGGAATACATCAAGGGGGTTCTGTGGGAGCATTTGTGATAGGTTTGAGCTGAGAGATATCCCAGTGTAGACCTCAGGGCATAGAGGTACTGCAGTACTTTTCTGTCTCAGTGACTATTACTGGAGAGCAGGACAAGTCCTTCAAGGAGGAGTGGGAGGACTCTTTTTTTTTACACCAGAAATTTGTAGACAGTTGGTGTTACAAGAAAAAACAGAAATAACAATAAAAGGATCATCTTCATTTTGTTATGTCCTTGATTTACTCGGTGGTTTCCCGTGTTCAGGACACAAGTAGATGAACTGGGTTCCTTTTGATTCCATTATGTGGGATAAGCACAGGCCATAAATTAAAGTATTCACAATGATTACACAGAGAAAAATATCCCTTGTGACTTATTCTCACTTTTAGCATTTGATTCCTCAAGGACATGCACAAGCTGAGATTTCTTTATTTTCCACATACACTATAATTATTTTTTACTTATTTTCTTTATTATTTTTTATTAAGAAGTTATTGAAGAAGAGTTCAAAAAAGCTAGAAGAATCCTTTAATTTATGTTATGAGGCTAAACTTGAGGAATAGATGGCTTTTTGTGATGTGAAAATCATGGATCACAATGGATCATATCCCATTGTGAAGATTCACATACACCATCCTACATGTGTGTACCATGTACCTCTTCCATGTGTGAAAGTATTTCAGGTCAAAACCAGTCTCCATGGCTTCATCTTGCCACACAGTTTTATAATGCAGAGGTGGACAGCACTGTTCCTTCAAGAGCTCAAAGTGATCTTCCTCACCTTTTTACCCTCTGTGTAGCTTAACGGCTTAGATTGAGGTCTCTTAGTTAAAGACCAGTGGCTTTTGCATCCTTTAAGTTGGTGACGGAAAAGAAGTGGCAGTTCTGGAGAATAGCCATGTTCTGCAGACACCTTCACTGCTGAGTCTTGAGAAGGGGCCTCAAGGTAGAAAGTCTTCTGCAGGCACCTCAGTTAAAGCACCAGAAGTGAGATGTGGCCACTAAATGCCTTGCAGTGCAGAAGTGCAGATGTGCAGCCCTGGCTAGCCCATGGCAGCTGTTACTGAACCCCAGGCGTGAGAAAGGCTTCCCAGCAGACAGTGTTGTGGGAGAGCAGAGCCCCTGACTCTAAGTAGCCTGTCTCAGGGGACAGGGGACTACATGGATCAAACCTCTGTCTTTGTAGGCCAGGATTCTAGTTGCAAATAATAGGATTTAGGAAACAGAGGTGTGATGAGGCGGAACTAAATAGACTTTGTGAGGCATTACTGAGGAAGAATGTTCCTGCAAGTAGTCATTAAGTGGGAGAGATTAACAGTTGAGAGCTGTAGTTCCCGGGGAAGTGCTATTCCTTCAAGTTTGTGAGACTAAGGAGGGTGTTGCAATATTCCCTTCCTATTTTCTGCACTACACAGCTGGCATTTTTTCCAGAGTATGAGGGGGCATTGTGTTTAACACTTAGCTGTACTATCCCAATCCTTAGCTCAGTGGGGATGTATAAAACACCCAGGGAAACAGCTGAAATAATTCAGGAATGGACAGAGGGTAAATAAGAATTTTACCATCTGGTCTGGGCACAGGCTGACATCTATGGACTGACAAAAGTGCTGGAGAACCCATAATACCCACAAATGTCTCCAGACTAATTTTCATTCTACAGCCAGCAGACTTGCAGCTACAAATGAAAGGGAAGTGAAATTGTAGACATGATGCACTGTGATCTATGATCATTATAAGTAAGAACATCAGAAATCCTTGAAAGAAAGAGGAATCCTCTATGGGCCTATTATGCCTGTTCCTTCTGTTTACCTCATTTTGAACTTCCTATTATTTTCAGCAAACATTACATATCACAGGCCATTCCAACCTGTGACTGACCTTTTGAGTTAGACAGTAGATAAAGCAAACTACTGGAAAAGTATGAATCTTCATCTTTAGATGGAGATAGGAAAGATAAATAAAAGGTATATTATACATATAGTTATACACACTCAGCTGTGAAAGATTCTGAGAAATTGAAGGAATTTTGCTCAGTGCTTCCTATCTGGTCTTCTGCACCTCAGCTCTAGCTCTTAATGATGAAAATGAGGTTGCATTAATTTCACTCTGGGATCAACCAGGGGAAGGACACAGCATATTAGTCGTCAGGCTGGGTTCTCTTTTATATTCATCCGCATGCATTAACCTTCATCTTATTTGTTGAGTTAGGTTGCTTTTTGTATATCATGAATAATTTCATTAGCCATTACGAATTTACCCACACGGTATCTTTGGGTATTTTTATTTCTAAAATATTTACAATTTGTAATGCATAATAAATATGTAATAGGGAGAGTATGATTTCTCAGGGTTTACTATTATCTAAGTCTGTCATGTCCTATAACCTTTCCTAGTTTATGCAATATGCAGCCCCTTAATGTAGCATCAGTGCTGTTATCATGGGTTGATGCCAGAAGGACAGCCATCTTGATGCTCTCCTCTCACTAATCACATCTATTTTGATTTTATTAGCATATAAATGCCTCTGGATTTATGCAATATCTGTGGAAATGTGTTAAAAATACTTGTCAGTGTCCTTTTGAGGATTAGGATGAGGATTCTTCCCGGAGGAAGGAAGATCCTCTGGTTGCATGTGGTGAGAGATTTCTGGCCCTCAAAAAAGCTAATGATATATAGATTGTTTTAGTCAGGAGTCAGTGATGCAGTTAATCTCTTGGTTTTTTTGTTTTTTTAATCTTAAAAAGGAAGAGATGAATAATAGGTGGATGGATCTATACGTTTAAAAGAATGAATGTGAATTGTATAGTGTCCAAATAGGAAAATTAATTCAAATCCCGAAAAGTTCTAGATCAGAATATTAGCAACAGAGAGAGCCGACTGTTCTTTTGCATGGTTTCACTACAAGTGGAACCTCACAGTAAAAACATATCAAAGTCTACTCTAACAACTGCAGCAAGGTAATCTGCTTTGCAGAGAGAACAAGTTGTGATGAAAGGACAGAATTTACCATAAAAAGTTGTGTGAATTTCATCTGATGCTGTAGCAAGCCATGGCACATACTCATGTGGAAATGTTCATCAGGAATTTAACTCAACAAAACTTAAATATCTTTAATTTACATCTTGAAATATGCTTCGCAATAAATTGAAGAAAGCAATAATTTTATTTTATGAAAAGATTTCATTATGTTGACATCATATTATTTTGGAATCACATACTGGAAATACCTTGTAGTCTAACATGACTTAATAATTTTTTTTTAATTTAATTATATTTTTATTTTGTCGAAGAAATGGCAGAAAAATCAAGAAAGTAGCTCTTCTTGGAATCCTCTAACGAATAACTACCTACCCAAGAATGTGAAATACATAATGAATTTAGGAAAAAGTAGCCATGAAATAGATGAATGTGTAATCCTCAGGAGAGAAGAAAGGAAAACAAAAGTTGATAAGGAACCAACACATTTAAGACAGATTCCAACAGCTTTGAAATTTAGTGGGGAAGGTTATTAGAAGCAAGAATGGGACTCAGAAGAATTCTTCCTAAAATAAAAATAAAATACTAAAAATTAAAGGGCTAAAAGGGCTAAATATAGAGACAGGAATTATTAAAATATAACCAAAGTCTAGAAAAAAATCTCACAGCCATTGAAGGAATTAGTGATTTCTTAGCCTAAAGAGAGGAAAACAGAATAGTGGTGAAGGAAGTAGACACTGAATTAAATTTGCAGATGAAAATATCTTTATCTAGGTATCTGCACATAGGTGTTTTCATATAAGCTAGTATATAAATACCAAATATATTCATCTGCCTGTTGGGTGTTTAGACCATAGTAGATATTTTTTACTGGTTTCCAAAGGCCAGCTCAGTTGCCTAAAGAAAAATACCTATTGCCTTTCACAGAACCATAAAATCATAGCATATTCTGAGTTGGAAGAGAGCCACAAGGATCATTGTGTCCAACCCTTTGTCCAGAAGAGGACACCCCAACCATCTCATCATGTACCTAAGAGCTTTGTCCAAATACCTCTTGAACTCCATTGGGCTTGGTGCTGTGCCCATTCCCTGGGGAGCCTGTTCCAGTGCCCAAACACCCTCTGGGTGAAGAACTTTTTGCCGTGGTGGCCCCTGGCAAAACCACTAGCCCAGCTCCTGGGCACTGGCTGGCAGCTGAAACCGCGCTCTATAGCCGCGCGTCCGTGTGTCGGCGAGAGTTCGTGGGTCGTGGGTCGAAAACCCGCCTGAGCCAATGGGGGAAGTACAACACGGCGGTAACAGACGAAAGGAGCCATCCTATTGAGGTAGACTGCAGTCTGGTTTATTGTAGATCTGCGCGGAGAACAACAGCACCGAAGCGGAGTCTGCCCAAAAAGAAAGGAGCGCGAGTGTCCACGCCTTTTTAACTTGGGGCAGTAACCAGGGGAAAGAACAACTATTAACCAATGAGGGAGTGGGAACTGGGGTGTCATTCAGGTGAAAACTTCCAGTAGGGAGATGGAGGGGGAGGGGGGGAGAAGTCCCCAGGGACCAGCCTATCACCCGAGGCTTCTGGTGGAAGCTTCTAGGTGGAGGGGTGAAGCCTGGGGCGAGGGGTGACTGTTGAGGGTTACACAACCAGGGTGATTGGCAGAGAGGAAGGGGAGGAGAGGGAGAAGAGGGAGACCAGAAGACCCATATGGGGGGAGGAGATATGATAAAACACAATGCAACAACTCCTCCTTTTACCCAAACACAATGCAACACCCTTTCCTGACATCCAACCCAAACTCCCCTGACACAGCTTCAGGCCATTTCCTGGGCTCCTGTCCCTGTTCACCACAGAGAAGAGATCAGAGCCTGCCCCTCCTGCTCCCTCACAGGGAGCTGGAACTTCCCTGGGGTCTCCCCTCAGCCTCCTGTTCTCCAGTCTGAACAAAGTGACCTCTGTTACTCCTTAAACATCTTCACCTCCAGACCCATCTCCATCCCCATCTCTCCATTGGATAATCTCCAATGGTTTTATATCAATCTTACAGGCACCCACAATATCCATAAACTTTTAGTGTAGAAGAGTTTGCTTCTATCTGCTGTTCTGCAAAGAGGAGAGCTCCCAAAGGTTCTGTGCGTTCTGTTCTGCCCTACAGTACCCTGAAAAACAACAGGATCTCTATTCTACCAAACTGGACCAAACTCCTACTGTTATCATGGGACAGAGCCCAGAGGAAGCCACTGGATTTGAGTTTGTGTGTCAACCCACAATAAGAAATTCACACCGACAATCTTTAGACAAACTAAAAGCTCTTGTAGAATGAAGGAGCATCATAACAGGTAATAGAAATGAAAAATGCAACAGGAAGATTTAATCAGAGGGAAAAGTTAATTGTGAGACTGATTAAATACCAGGTTTATGGTGGATGCCTTGGAAATCTTTGTCTGTGGAAGATTTAGAGAATATACTCAATATACTTTGGTTGGGAACATTATTAGAATACCTGATCTTTCTTAGTCAAGACAAGGTATTAGACGACTTCTTCAGCTACTTCCATGCCCATGTTTCCATATTGCTATCTTGAACTCATACCAACTAACCAAACTCCAAAACCACAGAAAACTAAAACACCAAAAAAGTAAAAATATCATTTTCCTCTCTGTGAAAGTTTTTGTTGACAATTAAAACTGCTCAAATATGTTGGAATATTTTGTTTTGACACTTTCAGTCAAAACAAAATGCTTCCAGATTACCAGATCAAAATATTTAATTTTTGTGTGTTAAATTAAATGAGAATGTTTCATTTGGAGTCAGTTCAGTAGTAAACTGCATCTGGTTACAGTACTGTGATGCCTTATGGGAATGGGAATTGCAGTGCCAAATGCCCTCAATCCTCCATATAAAGAATGATTCCTTACTGGACTATATCTTCCCTGCTGCCTGATTGTAATATCTTCCGCATATCATATCCTATAAGCTGAAAACAAGATCATAGAGCCTCTATTTTTGATATGGTTCAGGCCAGCAATTCAATTTATTAATGAGAAGCTCTAAAATTCTAAAATAAAAACCATACTAAAACAACAGCAACCACAACAAATAGAAACAGCAACAAAAAAGCAAAGGAAAGCTCTGATTAAATAGAAAAAGTTACTTCCATTTTTCTTTTCACCCAAACTACAGAAATACAGGTCTAATTTTAAAAATAATTTATGACAGCAAATCATAAAAAAATAAGCTATTTTTAAAACTACAGGCACTTTTAGGTATTGTTGGTGGTACTAAACCAATTCTATTCCTAGCATCAGTGCTGACCAGCAATTTTTTAAAATTTTATTTCAGATTTTCAGAGTCTTTTCAACCCATTCTTTGTCTTCCCAGCAGTCAGACTGCCAGAAGCAAAATGAGAGAAAAACAACTAACTGCCAAAATTCCTTGATGCATTCACTGAATTGTGTACAGAATCCCATAGCTGAGGTCTCCAAAGGGATTTAGATACCTAAATCCACGTGCAAACCTAGACCTCAGTTTATTAAAGATCCTTTTAGCATAGATCTGCCACCTTCACTCATTACTTTCTGCCTCAGGACCTGGAGGGAGTTTTGTTGTCAATGTGTGCTAACATCTGGCCCTGACTAATTGACATTAGGTTAGGAAGTGACAAACAAACACAACCACAGCTTCTTGGAATATTCATCGCAAATAATTTATGCAACTAATTTAGTCCCCCTCCTTTCCTTTTTCCATCTGAGGAATCTGCAAGTGTAGAATGTGACCTTTATGGATTAGTGTCTTTGCACTTGCTCATTGAACAGTTTGTGTGAACAATTCTGAGCCTATGGATTTCTTGCAAGCTGCTGGCTATGAATGTCCACTAATCCTGATTCACTGTTTAGCCCTTTGATTGGTCACCTCTGCCACCTTTTTTCTTTTTTTTTTCTCCTTCCCTTGCTTGTTGTCTAATTGGTTGACCCCAGTGTTATAAATAGCAGGGAAAACAAACAAATCACCAAGGCTTTGTGTCTGTGGGAAAACAGGAGGCTGAAATATCAGGAAATAAATAGATGTAGGGATTTTAGAACATTGTTTGCCTAGATACATAGCTTTGAGCTGCAAAAAGAGTTCTGTTCCTTCTCTACCTGACAGAAAGAGACTGACATTTTAGCAAGTTTTGTATCCAATTATTTCCTGTCTCATCCCTCCAAATCCATCATAACTACAGGGAATGCTGTTGGGAGACATTTTGCTCCCTCTCCTTATGCAGACAGAAAGCTCTTTTGGAACCTGCCTTCCCTGTGACCTGGCACATGTACTTCACCTTGCATAAGGGGACTCTGACCTCCGCTGAGACTCCTTCATCTTTTAATGACAAACTGAAAATAAGAACAGCAGATAGTCTAATTCCTCTGCAGTGGTGCTGGTTTGCCTCTCACCAACATACTCTGATTCATAAACAAAAGCTCCTCCTAGTTCTTAATGAAACATAAATTAACTGAAATTGTATATATGTGTATAATAAATATAAATATAAACACATAAATTTAAAAAATAACCCAAACCAAACATATACTAGGAACAACTAGAAGGAAGTATGCAAATATAATCCAAACCAACTTTTGTTTAAACTTCTATTTGATTAAATATTATTGAAGGGGAAAAAAAAATTTCTCTCTTGGCCCAGTTTTCATGATGATATGAAAGCACTGAAGCCTGAGCAACTTAAGTCTATAAAACCAATAAAGAATAAGGACTGTCAGCTACTACTAACTCTCCATAGGCCGAGTTGAACCAGTGGTCCACAGGGAAAAGACAAGGGAGTTTATTACCTATCTCTTGAGCCATCCACTCTTCCCTAGAGAGCCTTTTTGACATCAGGGACTTAACTGAAACATATGAATTAGAGTGGAAATTGAAAGCATTCAAATATAAATTAATTTATACCCAAGGGTTATTCGTGCCAACTAGCAATAAATATGCTGGAAGTAAAAAAAGAAAAAAAAAAAAAAAAAAAAAAAAAGGCTAATTTGAATGAATAGGACTGGGCAAAAAGCAATCAAGGGCAAGAAAGAGGCATACACAAACTGTAAAACATGATATAGAGGAGACAGGAATGAAAATATTACAGTAGAAAATTAATGTAAAGAAAATAGGAATTCTGTAAAAATGAGGTGATCAACCCTCTGTGTCATGGTGCTACACTGATCTGCCAGACCGACTTCATTCTTCTGCAAACCCCAAGACCTGGACATGGTCACATCAAAAAATAAAAAAAAAATGAGGTTCCACTCAAGATATTTGTAGACATTTCTCTAAGATATTAAGTTGCAAAATAGGGCTTGTTAGACCTTGTTAGTAATTATGGGGTGAAAGAGTGATTGAGAGCAATGAAAAAGGCTGTTTAGAGACAAAACCCACCCAAACAGGAGCTACTATCAAATCTGTGAATTCTATTCACTGATCCTGTAAAAGACTAGCAGGCCTCCCATCTGATGTTTTTTGTATACAAGCAGGAGGATTTCATTCGACATATTTTCTTTAGAAGGTCAAGAGAGACCACCAATGCCTCTGCTGAAGATCTGCCCTTAATTACTTGCCCATGACTGATTCTGGGTCTTAGGGCACACGGTAGCTTATTTACAGTGACAGAAATGTGAAATTTCTGTAATTGCACAGGGATAAAAGAAAATGCAATTTTTATCACTTTGCCTGGATTTCTCCAAGAGTAATTAGTTACTTTCTTTCATGAGTAGTAAATTTGTACTTACAAGACAAAAAAAAAAAGAAAAAAAAGCCTAAGAAATAAGAATTGGACTTGAGGAATAGTATGGACAGAGTCTAAGACTAAAATTAGAAGTATTTTGCCTTCGCTAGGTTAAATCATCTATGACCTTGTATAAGATAAAGAACAGAAGGAAATATTTTTTCTTTGCCCTTTAAAAACAGTAACTGAAAATATTTCTACTCATATCAGTTCATGTTTTAAGAAAGCACAACAGCTATGTTTTGAGCCTAAACTACTTCTCTGTGTCTGATTAATTAACCTAGAGGCTTTCTCAATATTCCCCTCAGATTTTGTACCGGCTTTGATTAATTTAATTAAAGATTGCCAGCCTTTACTTACCCAAGGAACACCATGTCTAACATGAGGAATATTTTTTTTAAAGAAGTAATAGGAACAGCTGAGGGACACAACAAAAGCAAAGTAATTTTTCTGTATTTTGGAGGTTGTTTTGAATAATCTGCTGTAACCCAAGTGTCCCATATTTGAGCAGATGTGCAGTTACAGACAAACACTGAATGTGGAAAATAAAAGAAGTGAGCAAGAAATGTCTGGATTTGTAGTCAAACTTCATTGTTAATTGCAATACCTCCAGCATAACTTCAGCATATGAAACCATAGCTTTTTCCATAGGTACAGACACTGACCAGAATTTGACAGACTCCACGTGAGAATCTGCTCCAGTTCACAGTAGATAAGCTTTTCCAGGAAATATTACTTTACTGGATGCACATTGAACCAAGCATTTAGACCTGGGATTTGTTTCTGATGCCACTACTGTCCTACTGTATGACTTTGGTTAAATCTTGTTCCTTTTCTGTTCTTCCTCTTTACACATATTAGCTCCTTTTTACTCAGATTTCCTCTTATGATGTCTCTGTGAAAACTGCCATCTAACACAGAGGGACCCTTTCTTGCTTGAGGAGTACTCTGAGTTATTGGTTCATGATTTTCAGACCTCATTTTTCCAGGACTATATGCATCACAGCATTTAGTTCATGGCAGCATAGCTGATGCCAAAAGAGAGATGAGAGCTGCATCTTCTGTTCTGCATTTAAACAACAGCAGGCTGTCAGCAAGGAGGTTAAGACGGCCAAGCTTTCCAAAAACTATGGCTTTTCCAAAGATACAAGAAAGATACAAAGGTAGAAATGTGGCTTTTTTCCCCCTCTCTCTGACAGTCACAGCTTACTCACATTCCTTAGGAAGTATTTTTACCTCATCCTTCCCACTTCTGACTCTGCCATGGTTTTCAATACCGGTTACACCACACACTGTGTCTGATGTGTACTGTCTGACAGATGTTTGGAGACCTCTCAAGATGCCTGACACACTCTGTTGTGTTTGGCTTTTATTAATGCTTTACTTTCATCCTATTTTCTTCCCCTTTTCCCTTTGCTTTTCCCTTCTATGTTCAGAGAAGCAAATGCTGACAGAATGAAGGCAAATTTTTCGAGGTCCATTTGAACACAGCACATTAATTTTAGGATTGTTAGCCACATGTTTACATGTCCAGCTTTATATGAAGGGCTTGAGCTGTGCAACAATTGAGTCCAGACACATTTTTATTCAGTTCTCTTTCTGCTTCCTCCCAGGAGGCTCAGAGGATAGGAGGATTCATTCTGTGCTTTCCATCCCAGTCAGACTTTGCACCCATTTCAGCTGGCCTCATGTATCAGCCTGCATTTCCCTGGTTTTGGAGAACAGTGTGAGTATAGCCAGCCAAATGCTGGCACTGGGGATGTCACAATTTCCTTCATCTTAATCAATAAGCATGCTTCTCTGTCCTTACCTTGCTCCTGCAGCTTAGCTCCACAGGCCAGCAGCTAACAGAGTGCCTGTACAACCTTTGGTAACCCTGTCACCTAAGTGGATCTTGCTTTTCCTTCTTCCCCTCCAGGATAAGTTGGGCTAAAGAAGAATTTGGGGTTTGCATTTTTTAAATTCAAGAATGGAAAGAAGGCCTACTAGTTTCTCTGTCTTTTATTTTCTTTTTTTTTCCTAATCAAAATATTACTGAATAAATGTGGAGATTCACTCTGAAAAAATCCTCAGGCACTGCTGACAACTTCAACAGTGAAAACAGTTTTATGCAGTTCCTGTAGTCCTGATCACCATCTTGTTTGCTGGGCAAACCCTGCTGTATTCCCTGTTAACACATGCCACTTTTTTGAGTTCCTGACCAGCTTTGGATCCATCCCTGTAGCCAGCTTGTTTCAAGAAAGAAACAGAGTATTAGGCCAGCTGTAAAACCCATTGCAGTTTTATTTCTCTGCTTCCTTTGGTAACAGCAGCAGAGACAAAGAAATTAAATCCCTCTGCTCTGATATCCTCTACCTTCTCTGCCCCTATCCCTCTCCTCTTACCCCAGGCAGCTGAAATAGAGGACAGCCCTGTCATTAAATATTTGTAAATGCTCGGTTACTGAGTGGCAGCTGTCTTCTTACTGGATTGGCATGCAGACAACTTGTGCTTGCACCATCTTTTGGGGTTTTGGTTAGAGTTTGAGGAGGTTTTGTCTTGTTTTTCTTCTCTCAGCATGATCCTTCCCTCCTCTTTATTCACTAGAAAAGAAAAAGCCACAGCAGACTTTGATGTTACATACTGCTCATTAACCAGTAGTCTTTCCCTCCCCAAAAGCCCTTAGAGTAGTCAATCATTGCTTTTTGCTTTGATAAATGTAAACTAACCAACCTTTTATTACCACAAGGTAAAGACTAGTTAAGAAAAGGGGAGGAGTTGGTGTCATTGACACGGCACTGTGGTTTGCAATGAATTTCAAGAAACTGAGATTCTGCCATAGTACTTCTTATAATTAAATTTAACTAATCAGTCCTATAATTCCTCCTATTAGTTTTAGCTAGACTAGAAAAGGTCAATGCCCTGGCAAGCAATGATTCGCAAATAACAGGTGCAGCCAGTTTCTGTTATACTGCCATGGGACACTGCTCTGTCACTTTTGTTTACTGAATCAATCCACCAATGTCCAGCAGGAGAACAACAGTTAAATGGCCATTAATTGTAGGCTGATGTGCAGATAAAACAAATTTCCAAAGGGATGGTAAACCTTTGTTCTTTAGTCTGCTCCAGCTTGCACAATGGGATTAGCAGTAAATCACTCAATGCTTTATCTTCTTATTAAAAATTTATCATACTGGTCATCCCAGGTGACTTACCTGGGAACCAGGACACAATTTTCTTTTTCTTTTTTTTTTTAAATTTAATTTCAATGCAGTAATTTAAGGTATTCATAGAGCAAGAAGCAACTAACACATAGAATAAAGTAGCATGGTGTCTTCTTGATTGTCCTTTATTTGTTGTTTCAGGGGGAAAATTGTTTAAGTTGTTTCAGAAAATTCTTTCCGGAAACAAAATTCTCTTTTTTACAGGATTTGATTTATTTAGTTTTATTCATATTCTGCCTTCTTAAACACAGTTTTAAGTGTGCACATTCACTCTTCAGAAACAGGAGTGAGTGAACTGATGGAAGTGGGTGCAATGTCAGTTCAAATACCTTCAGAAATCTCCCAAAAGCAAAGGCCTTTCACTTATCCCATGTATCCCAGACAAATTAATGACTCCATAAGATGATGACAGTCTTGGAGGGTTTTGGATTTGAGCCTTGTAAGTAGGGTACAGCGCGTTGCATGGATGCAGGGACAGCCCTCCCAAATATAAACTGGGAAGCAATAAACTGGTACCCTTCCCCCCTCCACTTCATGGGCTAAAACAGAAAGAAAGAAACAGAAACTGTGGACATGGGACCTCAGGGGCTTTATTTAATTATCCTTATTGAGACAGTTACATTTGCAAAACAAGAAGAGGTGCCTATCTGAGTGTGGCAGGCGCCACTGACAAACACAATATATCAAAGCAAAAAGAGCAACCTTATAACATACTATATTTCTGGGTACCTCACAGTTGAAACAACCAACTAAATTCCCCATCTCCCTCACCTAGAGTATTATCCCTAATGATGCTTGTTTCTTCAGCAATCTTTCCAAAAAGAAGCATTAGGCCCTCATCCAAAGCTTGGTGTAATCAAGAAAACTAGCACCAAATATGTATACTATGAAATCACCTTTGTTCTGTCAAAAGGAAAAATCCATATGACTAAAAATTTGTAACCGTTTCAGTGAAGACTCCCTTTCTTCTAACTCAGTGTAGGCAGCTGCACCTTAGAGGTTTTTATTTGACCTACTCCTCCTATGACTTCTCTCTGGTTGAAGAATAGAAAGGGTTCTCCTTTTGTAAGGCTTATCTCATTTTAAAGTGGCAATCTTAATTATGTCTCAAAGACATATAAATTATTCTTCAGAAGGGTCTGTTACCATCCATAGACTATAAACAGATCTGTTACTGACTTTCTCAGAGGTACTTAAACTGGAAATTTTTTTAGTTATAAGAAAACCCTTGAAGTTGCTAAGCCTTCCAACTCCAGAGGTTACATCATAATGTTTGGAGTTCCCAGTGAAAACTGGGAGCCTGTGAATAATCTCTAAAAGAATTACAAAACTATAGAAACTATAGACTTCTGGAGGTTCTCCATGAACCTTCTTCTCATAGTGGGATTGTTTTCCTCACTAGATTTGATCACAGATGGTCTTTCTAGGAGTGATAAAAACTTTCAAGGACAGAGTAACAAACCACTCTGGATACCCTGTGTTTTTCTACCCTTCTGATAAAGTATGATTTCCAAATATCCAGCCTGTCCCTATCTACAGCAAGCAAAGAAGCAAATAAAACAAAAAATGAAAAAACAGACAAAGAGAGGATAGATAAATTTGCCTTTTTTAATTGTTATTCCTTATTTAATTTTTACTATAAAAAAAAGATGACTTAAAAATTCAGGGTTCGTTATTCTTATTCCTCATTTAATTTTTGCTACAATAAAATTTGTCATTGTTCTATTTCTGAAACTGGCAGCAACTGTAGCTGGTTCAGCTGCATCCCTGCCAGAGTGCTTTAGAATGGATTTCTGCAAACATGAAGAAATACAGATCTCAAGGCATGACAGCACATTGAAAGGAGATTCACAGGTAACAGAATTATTGCATCCTATTCACTCTGTTCCTTCCCCTCTTTCTCCCTCCATTTTGTTTTTTTTTTAATGCATTCAGTTTCTCCTCCTCTAAGTATCAAGTATTCAATTATTCTTGAGACATATTGCACCTATGGCAGAATGAATATCATATTTTTGATATAGTATTTCCATGATGAACACAAACAGTAACTTGAGCATTAGCTTGGCTATAGGACACATGGATATGTTTTCTCAGTTCTGTTCCCACAGACAATTCCCTCAGTCTATAATAAATTTCCCAAGTGACGTTAGGAAAATCACCTGGACTCCCTTTGTCTACTACCTTCTCCTGTGAAACAAAATTATCTGTTTCATCTACTAAGAAAACTCTAAAATTAAACACACTGATAAGAATATGTCTGTGGATTTTTGTGGGGTTTTGTTTGTTTGGTTTTTTTTTTTGTTCTTTTGGGTTTTTTTGTATGTTTGTTTGTTGTATTTTTGAGTGGTTTTTTGTTGCTTTTTTTTTGGTAGGCTTTCTTTTGATATATGTCAATTTGTTAAAGAGGACTTTAGAAATTGCTTTTCTGATAAAATGTATTTTTATAACTGTTCATATAGAGTTGTATAGCGCTTTTAGAAAAAGGGGAATAATGATTATTGTTTTTTTATTTCCTTGGTAATTTCCACTCCGCCATCACTCTATGTAATGCTTTGCTAAATCACATGAAAGACAGACCTCTGCTCCCTGGCAGTCCTCTTCTGAATTGGACAGATAACATGACAAAAAATTACTTTCTAACAACAACTTTTTCTCCTGGGTATCTCCTTATATTTTTCAGCATTGGCACCCATTAAGAAGTGAGGCATAGATGTTCTTTAAAGCATGGATCACATAAAGCAGCTAAGACAGGTTTGGGAGGATCCTCTGCTCTTGGAAATTCTTGTGTCATTGTCACACACAGTACATGAAACATCCATCAACTTCACATCGGAAACAATATTCTCTTCCTTTGAAAAGTTGGTCCTAAGGGTTTGCAGCATGTGTCCCGGAAGACTAATGATGAGTGTTGTTTTTTGATTGATAGAAACTATCTTTTTCCTTGAAATCATACATGACCAGCCAGAGAAGCACAAAAAAATCCATCACTGCTTAGGCAGGAGGGGGGAAAATACAGAGGCGCTCAGTACGGCAGGGGTGGTCATACTTTGCCCAAATAATTTGAGGACCGTATTGGTAAGTTGCCAAGAGCCGAAGGGCTGCATTGAATTTGCATTAAATGGAGCAGATGGCATCAGCTGCCCTCAACTTTAATGTTGAAATGTGGCCTACAGAGCAAATCTGTACAAAACTTTTCTAATTAAATCTGAAACAACATGCCTTATCTATTCCCCAGTAGCGCAGCCTTTCTGGTGGCATTTCTGCAATTCTGCTTCTAGCCCCAGCCAAGAGAGACAATGGCAGAACTGCAGAGAAATGAAAAATAAGAACACATAAATGGTTTTATCCCAAATTTTTTTTAAGCATCAGATGAGAATGAGTGGACTAGAATTAATCTCCATCAATCTTTACAATGTAGTGCTCTTTGTTATAAAAGTGTTCTGTTGTATTTATTAAATGTGAACTTTTGTGCAAACCCAGCAGTGGTACCAAGGAAGTCTGATCAGAGGTAGAGAAAAAGAAAGCCATATTTCAAAACCACTCTAACATTCATTAGATAAACTTGGAGAAGCCAGATAAGGCAAATACTTTCAAATTTGCCTGTTTTACCATACATAAAATGAAATAATTTGGAATAGTCAATAAACCATGCTTTAGCTGTATTCATACACTTCATTGACAGACTGTGTGAACATTTCCCACAAGAATTAAACAGATGACACCATAAATAATTCCATTACACCAACAATTTCTGACAACAGCTGTTAATCCACTCTCTGCAGTGGAACTCAATAGCAGGTAATGGTATTTAGCAGTTATGGGAAAAATTTTCTTTTATTTTCTGGGAAAAATAACTTTTAAAAATGTTGAATTTACATATTTATTTCATTGTCTAGTATCTTACTTAAAAAATATACTATCCCCATCCTTACTTCTCATAAGTGAGGACTCTAGTGTATCAAAATTATGCAACCATATTAAATGTTATTGGTTTTAAATATTATTATGCATATGTAAAATAATAATTTGCTTGAGTTTTAACAGCCAGGACCAGACATCTGCACATGGTGAGATTATGTGCAAACATATATTTTAAGAATAAAATGAGGTAAAATGAATAACTAAGCCAAAGTAAAATCTATTTTCATTCAATTACTTTATTCAGGAACATTTGAGCCAAATTTTCCCTTGGTAGAATTCCACCAACATCGGGATTAAATAAGACCCTATTCTGTTTCCTCCATGGAACAGACAGAGAGAATATGTGTCTTTTTTAGTTTATAAATAAGTGGTCAATAAGGTAATTGAGTGAGGAAAGAAGAAAAAAGGTTGTGAATAACTAGAATTGATTTTTACACATAGACCCCTGAAATAGCATTAACTATGAGAGCACTGCACTTTATTTCTGTCCTAAAAGTTACCTGATCTGCTACACAGTAGTAGTCCATATGATACTGCTGTTTAAAGAAAAATACAAATAAGTAATGAAAATCCCAAACCAAATGCCAAACCATCTTCTGGGTGATGCAAAGCAACTCAGGAATAAGAGAAGGAGCTGAAGAGAAATTAACTGATGCCTTAAACACTGGAACAGAATTAAGGGGAATAAAAGGATGTTTACTGAAGGGCCTTCAAAAGCCACGCCCTGGCAGTACCAGAGGCACGGCTTTAGCTATACCTCGATGGCTCCAAGATGGAAGCAAAAGAGGGCTTGGTCATAAGATCCCACATTTTTATAAGTTTTAGTCCATTTGCATATTGTAATTGTCAAATTACAACCCTAGCCCATGAAGTCCCATCCTTCTTGTTTTTTATCTCTTCTCTTGTTGTTTATACTCTTGGGCCTGAGATCGGATTGCCTGTCCCTGGGTCTCCAGTTAGAGAAGGAATTGTTGTGTCTACCTACACTATGGAAGACATCTCAACACACCCATATATGAAACCCACACCTTACTGTCCCCTTATATGAAACCCAGAACCAAACACCAAGGCAGCACAAAACCAAAAAAAGAAAAAAAATAGAAAGCTAAAATCCAAGGTATCATTTCCCCCCTTTGGAGGCTCAACAAAGTATTTACCATTATCTCTACATTTTTCAGTTCAAACTGCTCATTTATGCCTTGCCTCATTGCAGGTAAATTCCATGTTAGAGGTACAATATAACCAAATAAATGGATCAAGAACTTTGCCAAACTGAGATCTATGCAGACTGGACAGTACCTGGAAAAAGATTTTCAACGTTCTCATTTTAGACAGGGGTAGGTAGAAATTTTATGAGTTCTGGTACACTCAGTTTAGTGATGATTTTATTATCCAGGCAGGAATAAATGAGATTCTTACTCTATAGCTGAAATTAGGAATATTGGTAGAAAAAGTGCTATGTGTAAAAAAAATTTGACATTTCATATAGTGATACACTTTAGGAATATTTTATTTTAGTATCAAAACCACTGTAATTGACATGGTATTGCTTTTATAGTAAGACTGATCTTTTAGGGGAGATCTGTCTTCTATTAAGCATCATATCCTTTTTAGATAGTATGACAAAATGTTATAGTGGATTATTTTATTCAATTGTTTATTTAGAAGCCATTTATTGAATTTCAGCATTTCATATGGTCTGGTTTGGGGTGAAATTTACTAGTTTGTTTTGTGTTTTCCTGAGGGAAGGAATGCAAACTGAAGTTGAAAATCTTCTGAGTTCCAGGAATATGTCCTATAAGCTAAACAGTAATGGGTGAAATTGAAGCTTAAATCACTGGGGAATAATTTGTTGGCAGCAACATCTGGAAAGCAAATGTGCAAACAGTTAGTTAGTTTTCAGAACAAATGATAGATAGTGGGCTTTAGAGATACATTTATAGGCACAATGTGGGGGAAAGAAATAAAGCAATGTAGGCACAGGATAAAATCCAGTACCTAAAGAGTAAATTTAGCAGTGTATGCATGGTGTGTTAAAGTTAAACAAAGTAATCTGAAGGAAAAATAACACTGATTTCAGATGTCAGATCATTGATTACAACCACAAGACAAAACTTGGCAAGGGAGAGAAAAATATTGCTTGTAAATTGTCTGACAGTTTTTATTTTAAAACAAACAAACAAAAACAACCTAAAAAAACCAAACAAAAATAGTTTAGATGAAAAAATCAAATTTTTAACAAAAGGAGACCAGGTTGAATGTAATGGAGGTTTCTGATTTGTTCAAAAGATTTCATAATTTTCAGTGAAAAAATTCAATATTTGTTTTTCCAAATAAACTGGAATTTTTAAAATTTGCAAGTGCTTTGTTTTAGAAAAATATTATAAGGAACTCTAAGGTTCCCAAATGTATTAATTCTCTGTATTTGCCTGTTAAGAGGCTAAAACATATCACTATTAATAATTGTGCTCAGGAGATGATGTTCACCATTTTCTGATTTTAGTGGGAAGGGGATTGGACTGAGTCCTTCTAGCATCCATACCAAACAACTTAACATGCAGGAGTGTTCCCTATATTTACTGAACTCTGAGTCTAGTCTCCTGTTGTTTAGCCTTAGATTACTGGAAAAAAAAAACACAAAAATGAATAATATTATAATTTTTATTAATCTTGACTATGATTTTAGAGAGAGCAACATCATAAAATGGGATTTCTTCTGGAACAATCTGTATCACACTGTAAATATCTCCATCCTTGGCATTACTGGAAGCCCACAGAAAATCTGGTCTCATACTGGATTGTCCTTAGGAAGTTAACTGGGCTGACACAACACTGTTCTTTTTGGGAAATATGATGAGAAGTCTTCATATTTCTAAAGAGTAACCTCAAATAAATTTCTACGTTTATGAGCCACACTGAAGACTGTTCTTAATCTTTGAAAATCATGCCATCAGCTATTCAAGATTAGTTAAACCTTCTCAGGCTGGTAGGAGTTAATGTAATAGCATTTTGTGTCAAAAATATTTAATAATTTGCTGGCTAAAACAGAAATTAATGGAAGCTCAGGTATCCCTGTGTGTCTCAGCATCTGACTGTGAGGCTTAGAAGTGACAGGGATGAAGTCTTTTTCTTTCAATTTGTCTATCTATCTATCTATCTATCTATCTATCTGTCTGTCTGTCTATCTATCTATCTACCTATTTTCTATCATCTATCTATCTATCATCTATCTTTTGTTATTTGTCATTGATCTCAGTTTATACTGCAGTATTTATTAACTGGTATTTACAGACCCAGATGAATGTCTGGTACTGCAAAATCCTTCCCACTTATGTGGTATTGCTGTTTTATTTCTTTCTGTATTAGTATGAAACCCAGTAAACTCCATCATTTTATCAGAAGGAAAAGAAGAATGAGTTTTCAGTGCCAGACATAGAAGGCAAAATACATTGCAGTGCTGTAAAGGAAAATAAGGCACCTGCAAGAGAGATTTAACAGTCCAGGCGTTATTGCTGGATGAAGACAGAGCAGGTCTCAAGTTGATTGGTTGTTTACATGCCTTCGCTCCCCTTGTTCTGTATCTTTTATTGCTGAGACAATTTTTCAATTACATGCAGAAAACATTTAACTTGCTTCCTTTGTTTTATGAAAATAACCTTTTAGAGTATTTGTTTGCACTTGCGAGACTCTGACTTAAGAGCAAACACTCAGATGCTGTGCTTTTTTGTGCCTTTTGGCAACTAACAGCAATATGGAATTCTTAATGGAATTTATCTGAGAACTTTGGAAACTTTTATCTCTGGGTAAATGTAGAGCACAATTGCATCTACAGAAGATTAAGCAAGAACTTCCTTAAGCCCATCCCTGTGTCCTAGCTGCAGCTCTGCAGCACTAGTTAGGTTATTCCAGGAGGCCAAAGTTACGATCTGCCATCCAAAAATCTGGTATTGGGCTTGCTTCTCTGAATCACTCACAATACAAAGAAAGTAAAACCTAAGGATGGCACACAGGGTTATGTCCTTAAATCCTAGTGAAAGTGAGCTCTAAATTCCTAGAAATTAACTTCATCCTCTGAATGTGTAGATTTGGACACTCAGCTGAATGTCAATAGTGAGGCTTTCAGAGGGACTGGAGATGTAAAGGGGTGCAAGTCACCAAGAAAATTTGCTGCAACATTTAAATCTCAGGGTGTTCAAATGTCTTCTACTTTTAAAATTCTTTGTCTTGAAATTATGTTCACAGCATTTTAACTTCTAAAATAATTTTTGCCTTATTTTAAACAAAAATGAGATATCATCTAAGTTCATTTGGTGAAAAGAAATCAGCACCTCCTCAAGATAATTCACTCAATTTTAAGATGAGATATATGACTCTGTGAACATTTCATATTCCCTCTGTTGTGTAAAGAGAAAGCCCATATTAATGATTAAATAAGACTAAATTTGCAGCTCTTATATGAATTCATTTAGGTGAGATGAAAATTTCAACACATTCTTTCTAAATTTGGGTTATTTCTTCAACCTTAATATAGAAACTCACAAAGCTTCATACTAAAAACAACATTGCATGTTCAGTAGATAAAACAGTTTATTGTTTTGGTTTGGGTTTTTCCTCCTGTACATAAAATCAGCATTTGGAAGCAAGTTAAGGACTGAATTTCTGGTAGATTATCAGAGATTGTTAAATCCAGGTGTTTCTGTAACTATGATAAATAGTAAAAATACATTATATTCAATGTCCCTAAGAACATCTACCTAGGTCCCCTAGAGGTCACAAATTATTTAAATGCTTCCCACAGGGTATTATGTCTGGTTGCTGGTGGGAGGAGAGCAAAAACCCTGAAGTGCCAACATGTGGCAAAGGTTTTAAACAAAGGTTGGTGCCATTTGTAGAACTGGAGGATGGGGTACCAATTCTGATGGACATCAGAATAATAGACTAGATTAGACTAAAATAGAAAAGCATTTTCTTGTCCATAAGATAATAATTAAGATATCTTTGAGTTTGTACATCACTGTAAATAGGAAAGTTATCTTGTATTCTGCTCAATGGTGAGGAAAACCCTCAAGTATACAATCCTTCCTTTGAATTATTTTATTTATTTTATTTCAGATCTGAACAAAGACCTTTGCTTACTTACAGTTGCATTGTTTCTCTAGCCTAGAATCTTTTTATGTCACAAAAATGTCTGCCTTTAAAAAAAAAGTTAAACAATTGCAGCTATATTTCTGCAAAGTGCAAGTCTAAGTGATGCCTTTTACCAGGTGACTAAAGGAAACTCAGATAGCACAGACCACAGTCTCAAATAAAGCATCCAAAATTAAGACAGCTTTCTCGAAAGATTAACCCAATTCATTTTGGGTAAAGAGCTTGGAAGAAACAAAAGGGTCCAAAGTTAATTCTATTATCATGATCAGAGCTACACCAGGAATCTGTCTCAAGATCATTATCTTACAAGACACGGATGTCAATCTCATTATGTAATCGAGTGTGTCTAGCACTTTCCTGTATAAATATACTTAATAGATATAGTTTTGACCTTTTGCAGTAAAATTAATAAAAAAGAGATCGGTCTCAGTGTGCCAAGAGGCTTTTCTCAGGGCCATTAAAGAATGATTTTTTGTGTGTAAATAAATACATTTCACTACACAAAAGAAGAAAAATGTTGTCTGAAGAAATGACCTGAGCTTCCCCTCCTTCATATATTATCCATGACACATTTTATTTCAAAAGAAAAATCTTATTCCAGAGGTTTATCTGTCTGTATTCATGTCTGTCCCCTCATAATTATATTCCACTAGAATGTTAATGCTTTAAAGTTTCAACTGTACCTCAGAGACAGATATATTTGACACAGGATTTTTGTTGTACTACAAGGACTGGCCCATGGAGTATGGAGCCTGGGGAATTTCCATCATTTTATTTATATATATTTTACAGATCATCCTCATATTATTTGAGAGTGATGGGCAATTCAGAATTCATCTATGCACTCTATACCTTATGCAGTGACTTGAAAAACTCCCTTGAGACAGAGTGTAAATAATATTCCTTACTCATGCAGAAATAAATGGGATTTTGCTACTCTGCTCCCCAAATGTCAGGTGGGCAGGAAAGAGACGGTGAAAGAGCTGCAAAGAGGAGGAAGAGTATGAAACTCAGACTGCTTCTTTCATTTTATTATGCATTTACTGTGGTAAGAAAGGAAAGTCAAGTCTTTAAGGCTAGTATTGAAAGAGAGTATTCCAGTGTTATCTCTTTCCTGGGGCCATCCTTTAATGCACACTCTACTTACATCTTTGGGAACCCATGGGAAAGTCACTGTAATGATGCTGATAATCAGCAATGGAAGACAAAAACATTTTTGCCCTGCTTATGCTGGTAATTGCAGTGCAAAACCAAATAGGATTTAATAAGGATATTTTGCCTCGGTTAGCAAGTCAACAGCTGGCAAGCAATGACATCAAGAGCAGGTCTGTGGAGGATAAGGCATCATCTTGGCATAAGCACTGCTCTGTGCCCTTCTTTCACTGTCACACCTGTAGCTCTCTCAAGTTTGCAGAAAGGTTAAAATTGATTTATTCAAGCCTAAGAGGAGAAGTAGTCCCACGTTTTGAAAATAATGGTACTTGATCGTAATGTCACTTCAGACTATGCGCATTCCCTTACTAGTGCAGATTATTAATAAGTTGTTTAAAAAAATAAAAAGAAAGCAGTTCAGAGATGAGAAATCACTGCTGATAAAAAAGCACAGAGAAAAATAGAGGATTACACCTTACCTCAGTCTATGGTTCTCACAGGCTTTCCTCTGATGCATCCATGTCACCACATAGTAGGATTCAAAGTGAAAATCAAGCTTCCAGGAAGCTGGGCAAGAACTTAACTCATTGAATCTGCAGAATTACCTTCTCAGTATTATAATAAAATTTTCATGCTGTCTGTATATATAGTTGCTTCCTGCAGAAAACCCACAAGATTAATTTTTGATACAAGGAAACTAAAGGTATTAGTGTCCATATTAGTTCTCTTCTGGAGCCTCCAGTGGCTTCGACTCAGCCAATTCTTTTCAGAATTTGGGTGAAAGAAAGTAGAGTCCATCATTCTGCACCTCTCCATGCAAACACCACCAAGTCTTACACAGGTGCTGGTCTCACAGCAAGGTACTGACAACAGCAGATAAAGGAGGAAGCTGTCTTCTAATTGAGATAAATATCCTCAGTGCCACTATAATCACAATAATTCTCCTGCTAAAAAGGAAGAAATTGAGAATAGGAGTTCCTATTGTCACACGGTGCTAAAAAATTTTAAGAATCAAATATTTTATTTATGTCTTGCATCAAATTCTCCTTGCTGATACCATAAAAAGTGGTGTATATCTCAATTGAATTCCAAAATTTCACTTTTCAACATAGAAAATTCAATGAAAAATTGAAATGCCCTTTCCCATCTCATGAGTACCAGATTTTTCTAAGCACTTAAAGTCCTCTATAATATAATAAACACTTCAAAATAAAATATGGAAAATTGAGCCCATAATAACAACAACCAGAAGCCCATACAAAAAAAAAAAAAAAAAGAATTTACAAAAAAAAAAAAAGAACCAAAACCAAAACCAAAAAAACAACAAACAAAAAAACCCACAGGCAACCAAAACAGATCCAATCTGCTAGTGTCCAGTAGGAGACCAGCTGTCTATCAAAGCTCAGTCTTCCTATCTGACCACAATCAAATAAGCAAGACAACCAAATGCCTCTAGGACAGGGGCTCTGAAAAGTAGAAGAATGTCTGAGAGTCTGGAGCTGAAAAGCTGGCATTCTCCTAAGGATGTCAATCAGTTCTTGGTTGTTGTCCTATGTGGGAAGAGAAAAAAATACTCTGTTTCACACAGGTGAACATTAGTCCAAAGTAAAAGTGTGGCTGCAGGGTTTTTTTACCTCCTTTTTCTTTTTCTTTTTACTTTGTTTTCTAGTAACACAAATGAACATTCTCCTAGAGGAGAAGTTCAACAGGGACGGACAAAACAGGTTGAATGTTTATTAGAAGCAGGTTTTGTACCTTGAAAACTCAAATCTGTTTCCCACTGGAGTCAATCTTTTTTAATTTAAGTTTAACAAAAGTTTTCACTGAACATGTGTATATTCAAAGAAAAGGGTTGCCTGTCATCTGATAGAGTTCACCTAGAGGGGCTTACAGCTATGCTCTTCTTTCTATCTTTACTTTTTCAAACTATTCCATAATTTCCAGTTTTTCATGTAGATTTTCTACACTTGTTTGTCTCCTATGTTTATCTTTTGGGTCTTATGGCCACTGCACCAAAGGATTCTCTACTATATTCTTAAAAGTCAAAGGTATTTGCCTCAGCTATACATTTTGCTTTCGTCATTTCAGCATCAAAGAAAATACGACTATTGTGCACCTGTCAAGATTAAAATTCATTTAGCAGAAAATTTGCATGGCAAATATAAAATGCATTAAACGTATTTTATCTATGAACAAGCCAAATAATTTGACTATTCTGCTGGTATGTTATTCATAGCATTCCTTTCTTGAATCCTTTTTCTACTGCACTTCAGTTCAATCTAAAAATCTTAAATTGTTTTTCTTTCTGTATAAACTGTGGCATAGCCAAGACACGTGCTAGTTTCATTTAGCTGTGTAATTGCTGATCTTGTTTGCAAATGTTGCTAAATATATGATTAGGCATAAACTGTAGCAAGTCTACTCAATACATTCAGACGAATTTTATTATTGCACTCCTTATCTCAAACACCCACAGATGAAATCTTCAATTATCCAGTTCACAGTTGTCAAATTTTTTCTGCAAGGCTTTCATTATCAGACATGTTGTCCTGAAGTCAGAAACACTTGTGCCGGTGAGTCTAAAGCTTGGACCTACAATGAATCCTGGAGAGTTGGTCACCAGGCACACGTACAGACCACAAAGCATGAACAGATCTGCTAAATTCTGATTGTACTTGTGGTTTCATGTTTAGGTTCTAAAGCATGGCTAGACATCAGCTCACAGATGTGAATGTTTTGGATGAGCCATTTATTATTCCAAAGGAAACCTGGGCCATTTTCTTCACTGATTCGCTTCTGGGCAGAAGACTATGTCATCCAAATTGTATCCATCAGCAGTGGTACAATATGGCCCATAGATAGTCTCTAACTTTCCACTGGACTTGAAGTTTTACAACTCCAGACTCTCTCCCATGAATCTAAAGGTTTCTAAATCATAAATTTCTGAAAATTAATTCTCTGAACTCCCATCTGAGAGTGATAAGGAAGATATCAACTGAGTGCAAGCAATGTGATGTGCACCTC
Organism: Chloebia gouldiae; assembly: GCA_003676055.1. Taxonomy (NCBI): domain Eukaryota; kingdom Metazoa; phylum Chordata; class Aves; order Passeriformes; family Passeridae; genus Chloebia; species Chloebia gouldiae. The sequence goes on from QUSF01000029.1 coordinate 5,690,450, forward strand.
ATAACAAATGGTTACAACAGAAGGAGAGCAGAGGAAAATGTCTACTCTCAGCTGAGAAGCTGGAAATTTCTTAACCAGTAAATCACCTGCTTTGTCCCTTGTATCAACAAGAATGATTCAGTGAACTGAGAAACAAAAATTTGGTCTCCTGATTCAGATTTCTGAAAGGAAGCAGGAACTGGAAAAAAAAAACAAACAAAAAAAACAAGGAAAACCAATTTCGTTTTGAAGCTCACTTATGTTCCTTTATATTTGAAGAAACCAGTGTTTTACGTAGACAAAGCAAATGATTGTCCAATTAGAATATTGGCCAGCGATAGTGCTCACTGGTAAAATATCAATTTTGCTGCAAAGGTTATAATCTTCACATCTGCTTGACAGGAAATTACCCGAACGTGTCCAGAACTTCCAGAGACAATTTTCTAGGGAGTGTCCAGGACTTCAGTGAAAGAGATTATCTCTTGGTAAAATGAATCACATGAAACACTTTCAGCAGATTTTTTTGCAAAGCAAATCTACACAGAAGTCCATGTGATTAGCTCATCACAGAATCAGAAAAGTTTAAGTTAGAAACGACCCTTAAGATCAGTGAGATGAACTGCACTTCCAACACAACTAAGCCCACACTAAGCCAAGTCCCTTAGTGTCACATTTACAAGCCTTTTAGGTATCTCCAGAAAAGGTAGCTCCACCACAGCCCTACTTGGGCATCCTACTTGGGTGTTTAAAAACATTCTTACTGAATAAATTTTCCATAGTATCTAATCCAAATCTCCAGTGGTGTAATTTGAGGTCATTTCCTCTTGTCCTGCCAATTGTTCCCTTGAAGCAGAGCCTGACCCACCAGGCTGCTTCTCCTGTAGAGACTGAGAAGGTCCCCCCAGAGCCTCCTTTTCTCCAGGCTGAGCCTCCACAACTACTTCAGCTGCTCCCAGTGCTCCAGACTCTTCTCCAGCTAAATTCCCTTCCCTGGACATGCTCCAGCCCCTCAACGTCTCTCTTGTTCTGAGGGCCCCAGAGCTGAACCCAAGATTCAAGGTATGACTGCCCAGCACAGTCACTACCTTGGTATTGCGGGCCACACCATTGCTGACACAAGCCATGATGTCCTCTGCCTCCTTGACCATGTGATCACCCCTTGGCACACATCCAGCTGCTGCCATAAACACCCCCAGGTCTTTTCCCACTTGGCAGATTTTTAGATAATCTATCCTCAGTCTGGAGCTGAAGGGGTTGTTGTGACCCAAGGACAGGACCCAGAACTTTCCCTTTTTCCCCTTTACACCACTGGCCTCAGTCCATGGATCCAGCCTGTCCAGACCACCCTGCAGAGTCTTCCTGCCCTCCAGGAGACCCACACTCCACCTAACTTGGTGTCATCTGCAAACTGATTGAGGGTGCACTTGATCAGATCATTGTTAAGGAAGGGCTGTCCCCATCACTGATCCCTGGGAACACCACAGTGACTGATTACTGAATGTGGCACCACTCACCACCACTCTGGGCCTGGCCATCAGCCAGTTTTTTACCCAGCATCTTGGCATCATGCCTTCATTCTGGAAACATCATTCACTTTTAAAATCCAAATACTGTGGACATAAGACAGACCTGGCATGAAAGTTGTAATTCCAGCATATATGATTTCTAGAGAACATTATAGATACACCAATACAAGATCATATGATTGAGAACTTAATACATGTCCATGGATGTCGCCAACTAAACTTACCATGTTTTTCTCTAACCAGACCATTGTTCAGTGTAATTAAATCATGTACCTTGTGGAGTGTTGAGATTGTCATGAAAGAGAAGTCAGACAAACTGTCCACTTGTAATACAAACACAATTATTATTTATTGAGGGTGCTGAACGAAGACTGCACAGTAGCAATATCCCTAACAGTCTAGCTTGACACAACCTGAAATATTTAATTGTAAGGACACAGAAGGTTTCTGCATCCTGTCATGGAAAAAATGGAAAAAAAAAATCTGGTGATCAGACTGCATGCTATGCATCTTCAGACCAAAAAATTTACCTCAGATACAGATAATTATATTCCTAGCAGTTTGGTCACAGATACTTAACAAGCTCCTCAATAACTTTGAATTATTATCCTTCTCACTCATATATTTGTACAATGTGTTTCACACTTCTATTTTTGACATTTACATGTTGCAATTGAATATACATATATATATATATGTCAGTATATGTGTGTGTATATAAACAGCTCTATCTCAGGGAGCTGGAGATTGATGTGATGGGAGTATTTAGAAGACTGATTAATCAAATCAATTTAAACTTCAAAGCAGAATTCCACCAGATTCATGTTCATTAACAATACATATTATTTTAATGGTTTATTCCTACTCATTAACGATTATTGTCACTGCATATTCAACACAGTTAATACTTATCAATCAATCCTAAATTAAGTACGAGTGCACGGCGCCATGGAGCTCATGTCACTGCAGTTTGTGCTGAGGACAATAGCCCTTGGTGGTCTTAATATACAGATTAAAGGGATCAAATTCTCTGAAACGGTTCCCCACTACCACATCTGTTGTGAAGTGCTGGTTTTTCAGATTGTGCCCAATTCTCAGCCTCCAGCCTATTTGCTGCCCAAAGATGGGAAGGGAAGGTTGTGCTCCCAGCTTGAGGCAGGTGTCTTCTCCTCTTGTTTGCCTAGGATCTCGTTTGTCCCTCACTGTGTTGACGCTTTTTTTCCTTCAGTGAATGCCATCCTATTGCAGGTCTTGAAGCTGTGCTGCTTCAATGATCAGCAAAGGCCCATAGTGTGGTGTTTGCTGTTCTGGGTCCTCTACTTTTGACCCATGTTTTCAAGACCTTTGCTGCTATCCTACATTTAAACTGACATCATAATGGGAAAAATCTGGTACTCAAGTTCACAAAACAAGTTCTTGTAGCAAGATAATAGCAAATCCAGGAGGGTAGGATTTGGATCTGACCACATCAGTAGAAGGCTTGTGTTCTGTTACTAGCCCTAGTTATAACATTTCTGTGGGTGATTAGGTACAAAAATGGTGTTAGGATTACCTGTTTTAGTGTGTTTATGTTTAATTCAGCACACTTTTACTTTCACAGGTGCATGCGGCCAGTCCGTGTTCATCCAACATATCTTTGAAGTGAAAAACAACTACATTCCCATGACAAAACAGAGAGTCTCTGGTGCTGAATGCTCCAGTTTCAAGCCTAGGGGAAGAATTTGGGCTGGGAATTTCAACCCAGGAAACATGACTGACTGATGATACTCTAGTAGTTACTACCACTATTTTTCCCAGAGGCTTTTACACACTTTTCTTCTTGGATTACTTCCCAAGGAAAGACTGAGATGAAAATCTTTACCCAAGGAGAACCATGATAAAAAACATCAGCAAGAATGTTCTTATTACAGCCTTCCATCACTGCACAACTTGTTTATTAGTCCTTTCTTCACCTAGAAGCAGGGCAATGGCTATGGACAACTGAACTCCTCTTGTGAAGCAGGGATTAACAAGGAAATCAAATGTCTTGTTTGGGGTCACAAAATAACAAGGATCTTTACTCTGACCCAGCTGACAGGTCAAAGGATAGAGTGAAACAGGGTGATTTAATTTTAAAAAAACATACACAAAATAAAATTAAATAACATTTTTATACCTTGGCATAAATTGAAATTCATGTAAAGTTGCTCATTTACTTTAGGCGGATGTCTAAATCCTCACACATCTGTATCCCAGGGCTGTCTTTGAAGATAAGAGGCTCTAACTTTAGGTCTACCTGATACACCTTTTTCATGCCTGATCCTGGGAGCTCTTATCTCTTCTCCAGCCTTGAGAGAAGCTGCTTTATTCATTTGTTTTTTATCTGAGAGGAACCAGTCCCAGGAGAAATGTGGAGACCTGCTGGAAGGAGTGAGACGTGTGCCAAAGCATTTTTAAGCTCACTTTAAGAGCGACAGAAATGTCCCCTCCAGAAAGTATCAGTGTACTTTGCCCCACATTGAAACAATGCTTCTAATAGTAGGGGTAAAAAAATGTCACCATAAACAGTAATATCTTGGATTCTCCTACTTCATCACAACACCTTAGAAAACCCTAAGTGGAATTTGTTTCTTTAACCTCAGTGGCAAGTATAATTTATATGATATTCTTACTATGTCACCTAAACCAAAGAAATTCTGTCAACATTGTGATCTACAAATAATTGTTGGTGTATAAAAATCCAGAGTCTGAAGCCTGATTTTTTTACACCAAGGTTCTTACCTTAACCACATATCTTTATGTTAAAATAAAATTTCCTTATGGAAGCTCTATGACCTTGTGACAGAAGATAGATTTCAGATTTTTAGATTTTATGATGAAAATGTTCCTGCCATCTATAATAGTTACACACAAAATTTGATTCATTTAAACTGTAAAATAGGGATAAAGTAGTAGAGGACTTGATGGTGGAGAGACAAGAGGAGAGGAGGGCAGAAATTAGGGTTTATTTTTCTTTTTTATTTTTTTTCCAGTCAGATGATACTTGGTATAAGTCTGAGGCAAGTGTCTGAAGTTCAAGATAATAATCCAGTTAGCTCCACAGTTTTTCAATCTTTTCAAAATATTATTTTTTATTTGCACAATGTTATTTGCACAAAGCTGAAGAAATTTTTGTAAGTGTGGTCTTGTGTGAAAGGAATATACATTTCTTTATTTGACTTGTCAATGTTACTCATGAGGCTATGCTTTTCTCAGTTGTGTTTTCTTACATTGTGTGTGGCTTTTAAATTTTATTTTATTTTCCCTTCAAATTGTAACACACATGAACTTTTTTTTTTTTTGATAGAGCTGGACAAACTGATTTAAATGCTCTAGTAATATTTACTCAAATTCATCAAACAAGGTCTCACTGACTAGGTTAGCCCCCACTCTGTGTTTGTTTCTGCAGTTATTTTAGTTAATGAGTTTGCTGGCTGGGTTGTTCCTGGGAACAGCTAATTTTAGACAACTATTAAAAAATACTAACAGAAGGTGAATTTCACAAAATGCTGCTATTTGCAATGGAAGTCTGGTTTTAAGAGTTGTGGCTTGCTCATCCAATCAGAAAAACATATTATATGATTTATATATCTGCTCACACCATCTTGAATTTCAGATTTTAAATTTTATGTACTTACAACCATCTGCTCACAAACTTAACTCACACCACGGTTTTATTGGAGAAAATACATATTTCTGGTAAACAGTTTTGAATATTTGATGAAGGGAGGAGAAGCCATCTTATTGGAAAATTTCTTCAGCAGGATGGAGGTTATCTTCTTTTTCTTGCTTTCTTGAATCTGTACTGTAATATTTTGACCATTTCTTTTAGTTTGGCCTAGATAGTATCATTTTTCCTGCATGATTCAGTATTCTCAACTGTTGAATGACTACAGCTTCATTTTTAGGGAATTAATGTCTGGATGCTGGTTTTAAGTAGTCTCCATATTTTTTTGTCCCAGTGATAAATCACTGCTTTTAATCACAGCTTCTTTTGGAAATGCCCTGAATTTGGTGTTCAGGAAAAGAGTAAAGATTTATGAATTAAACACTCAGGACTGTGTCACATGGGCTCAAGGCTTTACAGGAAGCCCTGGAGAAGAAGCTGTTTCCAGCCTGTATTACAGCAAGGAAAGGAGGGGTGGCCAGGAAAGGGAACACAGGGCAAGGAGTTGCTGGGCAGCACTGGTGTTGCTCTGCTTGTCCATGGGGAGGAAGGATGAGCTGAAACAGCAGACTGAGAACCACCACTTGTCACGAATGCAACTTTCCCATTTTCTGCGGATTGGGCATGGTGAAATCTGTGGTGACTTGACCACTTTTCCCTTCACCTCTCCTCATCCCTCCCTGCAGTGTGCTGTGCCATGCAGGTCAATAGTTGGTTTGTGCCTGCTGGAATCCCCAGCTCCAAGCACAAGCACTTATTTCCTAGCCATTTATGGGCTTTATGTTAAAACAAGGAAAAACTACAACCAGCTGTGCTGTTTATATTTTAGCTATAATTTCTGTTCCTCTGTCCAGACATACTTCATGAGGTGTATTATGATGTGTTTCAGGATCCCAGTCTTCTACATGACCTGAACATGGCCTGGTTGGAGGACATCAGGTTTGCTATCAGTGTGCATGCCCAGGTTTACTTTGTGAAAGAACAACAGCTGAGAGTGAGGAAGTGGTTTGGACCCCTAACCTATCAATAATGCCAACCTTGGTATAGACAGTGTGAATCCATGAACAAGTTTTAAGTTACACCTCCAGTGGGATGTGTTAACAGAAAACATCCTTTCTAAAACATGATATCTAAGCTTCTGCTAGAGCTGAGACCTAAAAAACCAGAAATACACCTATATTATACATCTATAATCTAGGTGTATTTGATAGTGTGATTAAGCTCTGGGGCAGAAGGAAGAGCATGATGAAGGGGGAAATAAAGAGGACAGGTAGAAGGAAACTATTGTCAGAGAACATGTAAGGAAACAGTGACCTTCTCACCTTATTTTTACGTTTGTGGAGCAATTGCCCAGCCTCAGAGATGAGAGGATAGAAGAACCCTGACAGCTATAAATATCATAAAATCCCTAATGCAATTTTTCAAAGAACACCTGTAAAAGTCAGGAGAATATAAAAGTGAAGAATGAATATAGTAGAACTCATTTCTGCTTGTTGAAGGCCCCCCATAATCAGTGAGAAAGACATACAGGCAGAGACAGAAGTACCTAACTGTCCTTTCCAGGAGGCAAAGAGGCAGAGAACCACCATACCCACAGACAAGCAGAATTCCCCAGTCATTAATTTGCAGAAATATCTCATAACATTTAAAATTCTTCTTCCCTTCATAAAGGTTCAGAAATGTCATGAAATGCAACTCATTCTGCTTTTGAAGGGGGCACAGCAGCACAACACACATAATTCTGAGGGCACAGTCTGATCTCACCAGTACAAAAAGGCTTCTCATGCTTAATCCCACCAGCCAGAGAAGATGCATACAAGAAAGCTATTGCTGCCCAAACTGCAACTCTCTTCCTCCTCTTGTATTCTTTGCCAGAAAAGCAGCCAGTTTGGCATAGCTAAAAATATATTGCAACTTATTGCAACATATTGAGGTCTACATCATCTTTTAAGCACATTGTTCAGGGATCTCAAGTCCAATGTAATTATAGTTTTCTTTTCAGAACTATCTTTAAGCAATCTAGGTGAAGTAGCTTTTACCTCAGTCCATCCTTGTCTGTGCTTGCTGCTGAACTTGTACAGAGCTACCACATTTGAGATGGCAAAAAGAAAGAGTGAAAATTCCAGTCCCGTGCATTGGGCAACTGTTCTTTTTCTCCACATAAATATGAACAATATTCTTATCCATATCTAGCAAAATCTTTGTTACTATTTCCAGCCTGATTTGCCACAGGAAATTTTGGACAATATTGAATTGTTCGATTGTAAAAAGTAAAGCAAAGTTCTGCTATTTTGCACTTCTAAAATTATCTCATTGTTCTGTAAAAACAAAGTTAATTTATAACCTGAATTTGTTTGTAACTGATAGCTCTCTTCACCAGAGCTGCACGATGCTTTCCCTGTTGTATGGTTAGTAGGTCTGATAAGTTAAGAGCTATGCCCAGCATAAGAAAGGAGATTGGTAGCAGAGGTGCAATTTTAATCTGGCTTCATCTGTGTCACATTAACTGCAAGAAAGTCCTTCTTAGGTAGCTGTCTAACAAGCAGGATACACATGGTAATAAACCTTGCCAGGATGTGCTGGAAGCATTTGAACAGATTCTTCCCACAAACATTTGTCCCATGGCTTTTCTTTGTTTTGGGGATATGATCACACATCGATCAAGGAGAAGGAGAGCAACAGTTTAGAGAGGGACATGCCAGTATTGCTCAGAGAAAGATTCACTGTTATTCAGAGGACTTTAATTCTACTCCTAGTTCTGCTGCTGAGCTGGGAAATTCACTTCACATCAGACTGCTGATTCCAGCTTCCCATGGAAAGCTTTTTAAGCTCCACTGATGGCAAGTGTTATTGTCAGATCTATTTAAGATTGATGTCATTACTTAAGCAAAAGCCTTTTCCTCATTGAAGAGGTGGCAATGTCATTTCACAGCAAACTCTACTGACTTGCAGGTTATCATCCTTTCTGCTGGACCTGCTGCTCCACGGGCCTGTGCTGGGTGCCTTGCCAAGGTGACACGGCTCCCCACTGCTCTCGTGGGGCAGTGGGCGCTGACAGAAATAGTGCGTCATTCTCCTGGCCTGGGAAGAGACCCCAGTGTTTCTTGCCATTTTCTGCCATCCTCACTATTCCCAAAGCTAATGATTTATGTTGCTTAGAGAGTGTGGATGTACCCTGGGGTTTTGCCTCCACTGGACGGTGTAGCACATCCATGGAAAAGAGGTGCTGTTATCCATAATAAAAGCAGCTCTGTGCTTCTGACAGGAAAAGAACAATCCATGGCAAAAGGCATGTGAGGCCTTTGAGGCTTGAAAATATATGATTACACTTCTCATATCTTATGTTGAGTCTCCCACAGGTGTCCAGATAAACTCAGAGAATATGAGCTAGAAACATAAAGAAAAAAACTAGTGTACGAGAAGCACAATGTGAGAGCTCTGGACACTCTCCACTTTGTGAAAGATTTACTGGCTGGGGTGCTTCAACTCCAGCTAAAAAGGCAACTGTCCTCTTAGGTCATTCAGAGAATATGAATGTGTGCAAGGATCAGGTCCCCAGCAGTCACAGGCTGTAAGAAGGTCCACAGGAGCTAGTGAGAGTAACCACCCACAGATTGTGAATTTCTGATATTTCGTGTGTTACATTTGTTTTTTGGTGGTCCCAGATTCTTCTTTAAAGCTCAGACTCTTGTTAAGTTTGCTCCTTAAAGATGACAGAGCCTCTGTAAAACACAGATTTGCTGCTGCAGTCTGGGAGTCAGGCCTTTAGCATTGGTCTGGGAAGAAAAAAATGACAAAATGCAGAAGTGCCTCTGTGCATTGAAGCATAAATGTACATGAAACAGAGCATCTCAGGAAGTGTAATTTGCACCAAGGACTCAATTAGATAATCGTGACAAATGCAAAGCTTTATCAAAAAGAAATTATCTTTTAAGTAAGAATTTTTTAGACAGTCTCAGTTCCTGCCTTCAAAGGGATTGGGACAGTAAGAGCTGACCATTTGCTGATATTTCTTGGCTTCTGGTCTTTGGTGCTCAGTATCTATATCACATCCTAATTTTTTTCATGTCTGTAGGACATTCTTTTGCTTGACTCTGATTTCATTGGATGCATTGGCAATTCAATACTCAACCTGATTTTATCTACTAAAGAACAGCCAGAAAATAACCAGCTAAACTGCAGCTCTCTGTTCAGAGAAATTCTTCCTCCGCCATGCCTCTCTCTATAGAATTTTCTTCTCACTAAAATATTTTCCCATCTAGACATGTGCAATTCCCATATGCAACTCCCAGCGCTGTCAAAATATGCCAGGCACATCAGTGCTGAGCTGATCAGTTGGGAGAGCCAATTCCAAAGGTCAGGCTTCTTATTTCATACCTAACACTGCTGATGTGGCTGATCAGTTCAAGGATATGTACAGAAAAGAGACAGAGAAGAATGCCTCCTGCAGATTTCAAGATCTGACTCATAGCCAGAGAATTGTCCAGATAAGGCGAGTTGGGATATCATGATGTGCTCATTTTGGGCTGAGGCAGAGGTAGTTTTTCTCCCAGTGGCTGATGTGGAGCTGTTTTGGATTTGTGTTGGTTGATAACACAGAGATATTTTTGTTACTGCTGAGCAGGGCTTGCATGGAGCCAAAAGACCTTTTCTGCTCCTTGTATGGCCAGGCTGGGGAGGGGATGGAAGTGGGAGGAGACACGGCCAGGACAAGTGACCCAGTGACCAAAGTGATGTTCCAGACCATGGGACATCATGCTCAGTTGGGGAAAGAAGGAGGAAGGGGGCATGTTTGGAGTTTTCCTTCCCAAGCTGCCGTTCCTCATTATGGGGCCCTGCTCTGCTGGAGATGGCTGGACACCTGTCTGCCGATGGAAACAGTGAATTGATTCTTTGTTTTACTTTGCTAACATGCACAACTTTTGCTTTACTTGTTGAAAAACCTCTATCTCAATCCATGTGTTTTCTGTTTTACCCCTCTGGTTCTTTCCCTAGTTCTTGTGCAGTTAGGTGAAGAGTTTCACAGATTTTGGGATTTCCTCATTTTTTAATAACTCCAGATCCAAGAAGACCTCACAAATTTTAAATTGGCTATTACTATAAGCTTACTATATCTTCAGAAAATCTTACTCTTCAACAAATGTAAAGATACTTTCATTCCATTCCCGGGAAGAATGAATTCTGAAAGGCAGAATATTTCATGTAGATGCTGCATTTTAATATTAAAAGTTTGTCACTGCAACAAACATTGTTTCTGGTAGGTTCTCATCACAATGTCGGTTCAGATGACATATTGTAGAAATCCATATACACAATGTCTTACACACTATACACACATATGTATGCACACCAGGAATAAACATGAACACATGTGAAAAAAATATATGTTTAAAATATCTTCTTGAGCAGTAACAAATTCAGTATTGTCCTAGTAAAAGAATTTCTGATTTTGAAATTCAAGGCCAGGAAAAAAATAAGTTGTGCAATGAATTGCTGTAGTTTTGACAGAAAATTCAGAAACTTTCAGCTTTCTTAATTCATGGATAAGAAATGTTCTAATACTGTGCATTAGAACATAGAGTAGGTGAACTTGTCACTACAGCACAGCTAAATCACAATATCTCAGTGAGATAACAGGGAATGAATTTGCTTCTCAGCACAAAACAATCTGTACAATCCAATTCTAGTGTACTGTGCATCAGTTTTCCTTGAAGACATTTTGCTAATTTTGAATTCGTACTTAAATTCTTGAGTCTTCAGTTGCATTTAATCACTTTATAAGTTAACAAAGAAAAACTAAACAAACCTAACACTCTCAGTGTTTTCAGTCTCTGTAATTAAAAACAAGACAAAATGAACAACAACAACAAAAAATCTAAACCATTCTTTTCTGTGATTAATTTGCCTTTAAACTAAATTGCAACAAAAAGTAATTTGTATCTGAACATTAGAAAAGTAGAAAAAAAACTTTTTCTCTACTTGACCTTAAGGTTTTTTGGGTTTTTTTTGTGTTTCAACTGAGAAATTTTAACTGTGCTTTCCCAAACTTTAATTCCCTTGCAAAGACATGCAGGCATTTTTTCACATCCACATTCTTGCTGCTTTTCCTTTAGCCATTGAAGTCATAAAGTGGAGAAAAAAAACAGTGAAAAAATCCCAAGCTCCAGACACTCAGTGACATTGAGACACCAGCTATACTACTAAGCCATATACCATATGACAAATGAAAAGTCTGGACAATACTGTATAGACAAGGTCAGACTGGGTTTATAGGGAAGAAGTAAATTACCAGTGAGAGAAGAAGTCCTTAGAGTCTCTGTATCTGTGGAGGATTTTCTGTTCCCTTGTCAGAGAGTTTAGCAGAGTTTTCTGCCTTTGCCTGTCTTATCACATTATTTGAAGCTGAATTATAATCATGCACTGAAAATTAGCACTTAACTCCTGCAAATCTTGGCCTAAAGAAAACTGCTTTCCTTTCTATTGTCTTCAGACAACCACATGCCTACCATCATTCTCTGTGTAGCTCAGTCACCTCCAGCAGGTATGTCACACATGTGAGTACTCAGAAACTGAATTTTGATTTATGTACCATATCTTGGTTGTGACTGCCATGCAGTGAAAGTTGCAGTTTTTTGCTCCAGAATGGATCAACATTTAAATATCAGTGCTTTGGATTAGTGTTTCTTGGTTTCTACAACCTTGTTTGCCTGGCATGGCTGATGTAAAGGCTTTTCCAGTGCCTTCTCCTCTGATAATATTTTTTCCTTTATGAATTTTTTGTATGACTGAGACATAAGAAGATCATAAACAAATGCATGGAAAAGGATCTTATATATTTAAAGATTTCCAATATACCTCCTAAACCATAAAAAAATCCTCATGAAGTATTGTTTAGGGGTTTTTTTTGGTGGTTTTTTATGGAATCATGGAATAATTTACATGGTAAAAAAACCCTTACAGTCATTAAGTCCAACTATAATCTTAACTGACAAGTTCAACAAAAAAAACATGTCCCCAAGCAACACACCTACATATCTTTTAGCTAGCTCCAGGGATGTGGCTCCACCATTGCCCAGGACAGCCTGTTCCAGGGCTTGACAATCCCTTCAGTGAACGAATTTTTCCTATGATATAATTTAAACATCCCCTTGGTGTAACCTGAAACCATTTCCTCTCATCCTATCTCTTGTTTCTTGGGAAAATATCTCAACACTCACCTCACAACCCTCTTTCAGGTGTTTGTTACAAGAAAAAAAAGAGAAATGTATCTGATCTTTCATACTATAAATGGTTCTGAAAGGGTCATGGGCTGCTGATGTCAGCACTTACCTGAAAAGTGCTCTGGTTTCCTGTTTCCTATCATGGAACCTGGTGAGGAATTGGAACAGGCTGCCCGGGGAAGTGTTGCAATCATCATCCCTGTACATGTTCAAAAGGCATGTGGATGTGGCACTTGGGGATATGGTTTGGAGGTGGACACAGTGTTGGATTAACAGTTCCAACTGTTAATCCAACATTAACAGTGTTGGATTAACAACTGGACTCATTTACCTTGGAAGTCTTTTTCAATCTTAGTGATTCCATGATTCTATGCAGTAGGAAATCTCGTATAAGTGAAGAAACTCAGTGTAACCGGAAACAAAATCACAAGTGGTAATATTTTTTGTTAAAAACCAGCATCCCACAAAAAATCCTATTCTATCTTTTGAATATAAGGAAATATATGGGTAATGAGGGGAAAATTGAGTTAGAAACTCAAAGCAGAAATGTGATCTTTATATATACCATACAGGCAACAGTGTAGCCAGGTTGAGATCCCTGAAAATAAAAGGAAATTTAACAATTTAGCTGTATTCTCCACAGACAATACCTTTGTAGTACATACTTGCATAAATCATCACCAGTGTTTGAAGTTTCCTCCCAACCAATTTTGTCCAGAGTCCAAGATGATGGACTTAACCATGACATAACAGTAGTTCTTCAAATACCTGAGTACAGAGAAAGCAACTCATAGTAAAACAGAAACAATTTAAAAAAAAAAAAAAAAGAGCAAAAAATCTACCTACCCTATTTTCTGTCTTTTAATTTTGCAACTCCTGACAATGTCTTTCCAGATTAAATGACTCCAAATGGAATGTCATCCTCTGTCATGCACAGGGACACAACAAAGAGCTTCTGGGTTAGAGACACTGAAACAAATATAGTGGACTGATTTCATCACAGACCAATCTACTTTGCCGCCAGCTAAATTATTTTATGACTCCTTCGGCATATTTTGTTGTAGTCTTTGCATATTTTGTTATTATCCCAGCAGCCCAAGAATTTTCTCCATTTCTCTTTGTAGCCTGGGGACAAACAGAAAGGCAAAACATCTGATGAGAGCAAGTTACATCATATTGGATGGCCATGACACCATCACAGTTTCAATTCAAGCCATGTAAATATATGTTCGGTCATGTCGTGTTATGTGTGCAAATGTCTTACGAAGGTGGTCATGCCTGTGATGTTCTGTCATGGTCTGTGCATCTCTACACTATCCTACTTGGTTGGTGCTGTGCTTCGTTACATACTGTCTTACTGAGATGATGATGTGTTTTATTAAATCAACATTATTTGAATTTCACGGGCCCATGGAGAGAATCTTCAACTGTTTCCTTGTTTGAGTTTACTGTGTGTTAAATCTAGCAAAAGAAGCTTACTAGTTTTGCTTTGGTTTTCACCAAAGTGAATGGCAAAAGGAAAAGGCCTTAGGAATTTGGGTGGGAAAAAAGAAAAAGGAAAGGGGGAAAAAAAATAAGAAAACCTTGGGAATCCAGCAGTCTAGGACTTTCTGGGTTTGCTGCTGAATAACTAGGAAAATACAGAAATCAGCAGTGGAAGGAGAGCAGGGAGCTTTGAAGCAGGACTATGTTTATGACCAGGTAACAGGCTTTTGCTGCATGAATAAAAGGACATTGCCATAGGGGTTGAAAAGAGCCTGGACTCATGAAATGTGCTAGTTTGACAGTTTTAAGACCTTCTTTGTGCCAATCCTGTCAAAATGAAGCAGGAACAGAGGGATAGGCAAAGCCTGTGAGCTGCTAGTTAACACGCTCATGTTCTGAGTCCCACATGGCAATTTCAAATTGTCCCTCCTTAGATGTCTCACATCAGGGTTTTACTGCCTAAATTCTTTCCTTTCTGATCTCTGTGACCTACACATGTACCTCTTTCCTCTCGAGGCTGACATGATCTTGGGCTGAAGCAAGTAAGAACTGTCCAGCACTGAGAAGGAAAAATTATGTCTGTAGCTACTGTAGATTGAATGTTAAAATAATATAAGGTAAAGTTTGACTAGTGACCAGTCAGAAAAAATTAGTACAAAAGATTCAATGTGTAACCAGCCCATTTGGAATAATCAAAACAATTTTCCTGATTAGAAACACTAGTAAAATCATATTTTTATATCAACTCATCAGATTTTTTTTCCTCAGTTCTCCATGACTGGGAAGAAATGAAGAGTGCCGAAAATTTAAAGGAGTTTAATTGTGATTATTGCAGTTAAACTCACCTGAGAGCCAAGAACTCCGAATCCTACCCTTATGGCTATTGTGCCATTTTTTCCCCATTTTTCAGTCCTGTCTTTGAAAACAAGCTCAGATGGGAGTTTGAAAGATAGGAGATAAAGATGGGAAATCAAATTTAGGTTCTGGGACTATTACTTAAGCTAAATCTCCAGCTGCTGCTGGTCTTCATGATTCCTGTCAAAACAAGTATTCATGCTGCTTGCTGTGTTAGGGGCCGTTCTCAGCTCCTTTGGTAACAACTTGCATATGTAACATAAGAAGAGCAGCTCAACATTTTGTTTCAGCCCATCAGGAACTTGTCTTAACTGTTACTACTGAATCAGGTTCTCCCCATCTCTGGGCAAAAGATATTTAGTCAGGCAGGCCATGCCCAATGAAGGGCTACACCATAAAAATATTTATACTCCTGGATAAAAACTGGCCTTTTTACATTCTATTGTTCAAATTATATGATAAATTGCAAAAAGAGTTTTGACAGAGCTGATGCCAGTATGGCACTTGCACCAGTGTGACAGTAACTGTTTTGCTGTGTTAATATAACTGGCATCTCACTATGGACTTCGGGGGATGGATGGCAATGGGGTAGCCAAGGGCTGTCTGGAAGGGTGACCCAGACATGTTGCTGGTATGCAAATATGACAGTAAGTCCATCATCTTAATCCATAAATAGTGGACAGCCTGGGGCCTGTTTGGCTCTTCTGCACAGTGTCGGGCTGCTTGCCAGGATATCCCCTTTAGTAGGGACGTCTCAAGGTTATTCCTCAAGTCTGAGAGACTGTTCCTTGCAGCAACAGATCCTTGGGAAGTGATTAATAGCACGCTAAACTTTGAAATCTTAGCAAAAGAATGCTAGGAATTGATTATGCAGACATACATTCTTTAGGCATGAACCACTGACCAAATCTGGGGCTAAGAGAGGATCCAGTTATCCCCAGACTCCTGTCAGAGAAGGAGTTTAGAACACAAAGGGATCCTTTCTGAAGCTCATCGCTATTGCTCCCTGATAATTCTGTGTAATGTTGTTCTCTATTCAGTAAACAAATGTATCTGGACATTGAATCTCATTAAACTGCTGTCATGTTTGCCACATGAATTTCTTAATTCACTGTTTTATTTCAATAAAGTATGTTGTTGCTTTTCTTCTAACAGGCAAAGTGCATCATTCCACCTGTGACAGTATTCCATGTGGGGTGTCTGGCCATTACGCTTAATGAACAACAAGAAAATACTATAATTCCTGACATGATTTCCCTCTGAAGTGACTTGCATTAAAATCCGTTGATATTAAGTATTAAATAACATAGAATGATTTGTCTTGGGAAGGACAATCCCTTCCTCTGTTGCCATCTAGCTCCAACCCCCCTGCCATGGGCAGGGACACCTTCCACTAGACCAGGTTGTTCAGAGCCCTGTCCAGCTTTGAACACTGCCAGGAGTGGGACAGCCACAGCTGCTCTTGGCAACCTGTGCCAGGGCCTCACCACCCTCACAGGAAAGAATTCTTTCTTCATCTCTAATTTAAAGCTGGACTCTTTCAATCTAAAGCCATTTCCCCTTGTCCTATCACTCCAAGCCCTCGTGAAAAGTTCCTCTCCAGCTCTCTTTTACCCTCTTTGGGAAGACTCTGAGATCTTTTTAAATCCTTCTTATCTCTGGGCCGAATGGCCCTACATCTCTCAGCCTCCCTCCAGAACAGGGGTGCCCCAGTCTTCTGAGCATATCTGTGGACTCCTCTGGACTGTTTTCAACAGGTCCACATCCTTCTTATTGGGGTCCCCAGAGCTGGATGCAGCATTGCATGTGGGTTCTAACCATGGACGATCCCCTCCCTTGACCTGATGGTGACATCTTTTGGCACAGGCACGACACACTTGGCTTTCTGGGATGCAAATGCATACTTGCCAGGTCGTGTCCAGGTTTTCATCCACCACCACCTCACACAGTCTTGACACAGCAGGACAGTGTTTTCCTTTCATTTAACTCCCACTCCTCTCTCAGCATTGCCCAGAGAGGTAGCTTGTAAACACCTGGCTAAGGCTGAGATCCAGGCATTTTCCTTGACCCCTCATTATGTTACGGATCTTTTCAGACTTAATTTGCTTTAGTTATAACCTGACCTAGTGCTTGTCACAGAGCTGTGATGAGTTAATGGGTATTTGTGGAGTTGTCTGGCACACATGGCTAAGAAACACTCTGAGGAACATGTGTACATGCATCACAACAAATTTATACACTTATATCTGAGTTTGAGCATTTAGTACATTTATTAAATAGCTGTTCCCTTTTTTTTTTTGGTTTGGTTTGGTTTGGTTTTTCCAATCACCTGTCCATTTAATGAGCAACTGAATCTGACTTAACCAGACCTGAGTAATCTCCTGGAAGTCCTTGTCTCTCTTGATTTAATACAGGGAGAGACTGATAAAATTTTATTTTTATTTTATTTATTTTTGACTTCATGGCAAGTGGCTGAAGTTAGGTGGGATATAAACATGGAGATGGAATAAGTAGAATTCACTTGCATATGCA
Organism: Chloebia gouldiae; assembly: GCA_003676055.1. Lineage (NCBI taxonomy): Eukaryota > Metazoa > Chordata > Aves > Passeriformes > Passeridae > Chloebia > Chloebia gouldiae. The sequence goes on from QUSF01000029.1 coordinate 5,707,732, forward strand.
AAACTGGAATAAGAACCATCGATTTCCAAGGAGGGGTTAGAAAACAAAGATGTTTAACTGTCTGACTGACAAAGAAATTAGAGTATTCATTATGTTTGCTGCAAAATTGAGTTGAGTATTTGATGGAATATGTTTCTGAGAGAAGATAGGAAAAATATTTTCAAAAATGTTTGTTTATCCTTTGTTTTATGTGGAAGCTATTCAGGGCACTGTAATATTCCTATTAACAACATGGGGAAAAGGAAGATCATTTAAATGGAAAATAACTAGATAATAGTTTATCCATATAATTATACTACAGTGAAATAATTACTGATAAACTCCTTACCAGGATTGTAGCTGTCATTAAAACAGCACTGTCAAATATCATCACTTTTTGACAAAACTATTTCCTGACAGAGGGGAAAAATGATTAAAAACTTCAATCCACAAAGTGACTTTTATTTTAACAATAAATAACATACAAGTCACATTGCAAAATGAGACCCTTAATCATTTTCTGCCATGTTATTTGTCAAAATATAGACAGGAAAAAATGATCACTCATAAATAAAAGGTAACTTTCTTTTGCCATTTGCAGGGAGGGGGAGTAAATGCAGTGTTTGTTGAAGTTCTTAGAGAGGGAAAGAGAGGGAATAAATGGCTGAAGTTTGGAAAGTAAAAAAACAACTCTAATAAAGTTAGTCTGATCAACCAGATTGAGTAATCAAAAATACATTCTTTATGAAAGGTATTGGGAAAAATAGCATTTTAATTAGAATATTAACACTGAAAGGCTTGAAAGCATCAGAGAGGGAGAGTACTTTCCAAAGCCCTACTCTAATTGCTTATGATATATAATCTCAGCCTAATTTAATGTTAATTGGATTTCCCAATATCATTGTCCAAATGACATTTTTTTGGTTTTAGCTGCTTTCAGCCACTGATGAAGTCACAGAAAAGCTTTCACACTGAACATTTTTTTCCAAAAGGCATGAATGTGTTGAATACAGTATTATACAAATCAGAACCAAGAATGGGGATGTTTAATTTTTATTTCAGAGATTTATATGTAGGATTTGCTTTTTTAGGACAAGTTTTAGTACTAAGGACAGCATCCTATACCAGATACAGGAAAATGTTCCCGGGACATTTTCCAACTGATCTCTGTATGGTTTCTTTCTTGTGTCAACTACAACATTGACCTTTTGCATCTTTTGGATATAACCTATCACATAAAAGTAGAAAGAAATTGACAGTAAACCAATTTTTAATTAGTTCATGGGCAAAGGATTACAACTTGCATGCATCAAGAAAAAAGCATCAGTTAATAATATCCAGAAATTTCCTGTAAATTATCACAATTTTACTCCCAATTTACAAGTTTAATGACCCCAGATTTTTTTTTCTTACTGTGATCATAACTTGAGGATTCAAAGACTTCAACTGACAGACTTTGTAGTAGTCTGAATTCCCTGTTTTTGTTTTTCAGTCACACCAAACTACATTGACTGGACCAAAAATTTAATAAAAGAAATATTTTTCCTAAATAATTCTGTTTTTTCTATACCTATATTATAAAAAGAAGAAGACAAATAGCAACACTTAAACACAATGAAAGGGAGAAAGAGTGGAGAGAGAAAGAGAGAAAGAGAGAAAGAGAGAAAGAGAGAGAGAGAGAGAGAGAGAGAGAGAGAAAGAAAGAAAGAAAGAAAGAAAGAAAGAAAGAAAGAAAGAAAGA
>QUSF01000029.1:5709461-5734675 GCA_003676055.1 Chloebia gouldiae
AAAGAAAGAAAGAAAGAAAGAAAGAAAGAAAGAAAGAAAGAAAGAAAAAGATGTCTGCTTAAGATTTTCTTTGATTACAGAAAATTGCACGTGGACTTTACCTAGAAAGAAAAAAGTGATGTACCAGTGGAGGACAGATGGTAGGGAGGGAGAAAGGCAAACATGGAAATTTATAGATTCATTAATTAAGAGGCTTAGAGTACCATGTAAATGTAAATGTAAATATAAATTACATTATGAATTATGCTTTTTTCCTTCTTAAAAAAAATATAAATACAAGTAGTACTCGCTGAACTCTCATGAAGCATTTAATTAGCTTTATATCCATTTTACAGCTAGCAAGTTTCAGTTTATATAAAGAATCAAATACTTGACCTTCTGGCAAAAGTACATAAATCCAGGTTCCTATGCTCTGGACATGTTTTTAAAGATATCAGTTTTAGCTGAAACTGCCTGAATATGAATTTTACTGTTGGTTAGAATGACAACAGGATTTCATGTAGGGTCATAACAGCACTATAGGACAGATTGTTTAGGTTTTTTGTGGAATAAAGTGAGGATTAAGAAAGGAGCCAAAACCAGCAGAAAACAACTCAGTGGCAGAGCTGGCAATGCAATGGCAGTGTACTGAAATTATATTTTCACTTGTTTACATCCAAAGTATCTGTTTCACAATCAATAACATGTTGAACGTGCAGGGAAATGCCTGAAGCAGAGTGAAGACAGAGATTGGTAAATCCACAGTGATGAAGTTGACAAGTTTTCTGTCATGGATTAGGCCAGTTTAGGCCAGAAGATGGTCATGCATCTTATAACATATATTAAAATAGTATGGTTGGTTTCAGGAAAACCCATGTCTGTTTATATGTTCTTTATCAGTATATGAAGAAACTTCTGGGTGTATTATGGATGAAAGAAGGGGTTTGGTTTCTAGTCCTTCAGCTGGTATGGAATTCAGGAAGTCTCTTTTGCCACAGATAAACCTTTTAAGGAGCAGCAGAGTCCACCGAGTAGTTCTGGGAAAGAATATTGTGTGTTAATTTCTGTGCTCAGGGAGACGTTTCAATCCCAACTTTCAGAAAGGAAGAGAAGGCTTAAGTCAAGGAGAGAACATCTTTCTTCCATATCAGAGTTTACTGAAGATCCAAGATGTTTCCAATTGAATTTGGCGAATATATGCATTTTGAAAAAAAATTCTTAAAAGAAGGAGATATTATGTTTAACCCTAGATGAAGCACAGGACTAGGATAGCTCTTTTGATTTCTATTATTACCATATTCAGTGAATCTTAAGGACTTGAGGAGTAAATGTTTCCCCAAGAAGAGTTTCACCTCGGCAGGTTAATTGCACTACCCACTCTGTGCCTATGATACTCATCTCTTTTTGAAACGACTTTCTCCCCTGGGTGGCCATCAGGTCTTTGGCACTCAGATTTGAATGTGGAATCCATAAAGACTAATGAGTCATGCAGGCTGGAGCTCAAGTCTGTTATTTCTCTTGAATAGCTCTTGGGCATTTTGTTTTCATTGCAGGTGAATTTAAGCAACAAGCATGTTTTTATTTGCCTACCAAGGAAAATGCATCTGCTAAAGATGTGTGCATCTTTTTTAAGTGTGTCAATTTATATGCAAAATAGGTTTAGCACTTGTGCCCGTGGACAGCTGCCAGTGCAACTCTGAACATCTCAGGTCCAGAGAACAAGATCCCAGATTCTTGTTCCTTCTTCATTCTCACTTCCTCTCTCTCCCTCCATCTCTTCAGAACTGATTGGTGAAAATAATGTTCCCAGTTTTACCCAGCAATATTTAAAACTCTTCCCATGCAGATGGTTTTACAGATGTCTGAATGAAAATGAGTTGAGGCATCTCAGAACAGCCATAGTCTATATAAAGAGCAGCAAAAGATAACGAAGACTTTGCATAATACAGCTCACTTGGCATTCTTAGTGAACAAGGAGACAAGTCTTGTCTTGTTATTGAGAAATTCCCTCTATTAATTTGATAAAGATTGGTCCCTTTGGGTTAAGGTAGAGGAACATTAAGGGGGAAAGAGTAAAACCTACCTTCTGCCCATCTAAATTTAACTTGTCCTACAAATGATAAGAACATTTCATTCTCTGTGTTCTCATTTTTTTTTCTCCTTTCTTCTTGAACACTGAATTTATCATTTAAATATTAAAAAGAGAAACCAGATGTTATAGTTATTAACTTTTGGAATCAACTATAATCTTCCTATTAAATCCTTCCATCCAGGTACAGGCAATTATTTGCTTGATCTAAAGGTGCAGAAAATGTAGACACACAGGGTTTCAGAAAGTCCAGTTTAATAAGACAGGTGGGTAACTAATAATGTGGAAAATTACCTGCAGATTGAGGATATTGGGAATGACTAATGGCCAAAACTAAGCGAGTAAATTAGTTGCAAAATGATACCATTTGCAGTAGTTGTGTGAGTAGGGGACTGGATGGCACAGAGGCATGTGGCAGTGATCTGCGCTTGAATATGGCCCAAATTCAGGAAAACATGCCATCAATTTATGGCTTTTTCTTTTTTTTTCTTTTTATTATATTGTTTTAAAATATTTTTATTTTTTCCATGTGCTCTGTGCAATTTATATAATGTTTAACAGCACAGTCACAGAAGCCCATTTATCTTTGCAAAGTTTTGCATCAAAGTTGTCATCAAGGTCAAATGTATTGAAACTGAGACAGCAGTTTGCTTTACAAGCCAGAGTTCAGATAAGCAAAACATTTGGTTCATTGGGGAAGATTCTGAAATGAAGAGAAGGGAGGTTTTCAAGGAGGTTTTTTTTCCCCCCTAATTTAAGATGTTCCATAAGTTTCTATTTCCAGAAGGCACTCAGATGTTGGTTTCAATGGGACCATTTATGCATTCAGAATTAGCCACATGCTGAAGTATTTGGGGGTTTAATTAGCTACCTCAAAATATGTGATTTGACAGTCTGTTCATGGGCAATGTTTTACCAACAAATTGCAGACCAGATTATCATCTCCTGTTATACCAACAAATTGCAGAAGAGATTATCTTCTCCAAAATCTAAGTACTCTTTAAGTGAGAGAGTGAGCAACACACTTAAGATCCCAAAGGAAGGTAGTCCAAGACTGAGAACTGAATTTGCATACCTGCCTGTCTGATGTAAGATTTGCCCACCTGCCTGAGGTACAGTTTACACATTGTTTCTGGTGGGACTATTAACATGATAAATTATTTTACTATACCAGTTATGACAGTACTTATTCTCAGAGAGTGTTTTTAAGCATAATATAGTGAACTAATAATGATGTATTAGCTTTTTCCACTTTGATGAACCCAAGTTATCTTATCGACAGCCAGGGGTACACAGACTATCCTGAAAAGTACATGGCATTGAATGCACTGAAACATGTTTCTAAATATTTGGAATTCTCAAAATAGTTTTTTTAGTACTTTTTTTAAGAGGAATCAGGCTGAGTTTATAATTTTCCTTGATTTGTTTTTGTGCTATTGCAAATAAAAACTGGTTTATAAAGCAGAAGGGTGGAAAATGCATGCACTCTGAAAAGTATATGCATTTTTAGAAAAATCTACTCCCTAGAATTTGACTATAACAAGGAACACGCACACACACAAACGTTACCTTAGACACATGCTCACAATCCTGTGCAGACATCTATATCACAAAAAGGCAAAGTAGATGTTATCCCACGCAAAAACTTCCTAGACAAAATTATTTTATAAATAATATGAAGTTAAAAATACAGCTGCTTCTCCCTGTTTAGGAAACAATATTCGATATTAAGATTAGTGATAAAAACAATAATTTCAGTTATGTTGTCCAGCAGTTGAAGATGTGCTCCAGGTATTTCTCTCTTCCTACTGCCAAAAAACACTTCCTCCCCTCCCCTGTGCTTCTCGTGGATTCTCCCTAAGGAGACACTATAGGTTAGAAGAGCTCCACTCTTTAAACGTGTTAATATTTAAACACAGCTTACAAGATTTCTCCAGGGCCTAAACTGTATTCTGTGAAGCCTTGCTGTTAGATTCCAGAGACTGAGATAATTTCTCAGGAACTCTCGTAGTAAGGGCCACATACAGTAGCACTAAAATACAGTTCTCAGGGGCTGAATTCTCTTATCTGTCTTTAGGTGGTGATTGTCTCTGTGTTCTTACCTCTCTCTCTAATCCTCTGCATTTATTTTTATCACCAAATGTCAATGAGACCGACTTCTTCCTTGATGTAAGACTATTTTATTAGAGAACATTTGTGTTTTTATATATATACAGATGCTGGAAGAAAAGTAGGCAATTTGATATCATAACTAGTGATAAGGGAAGCAAAACCCTACTGTTTTCAGCTTTTCAGGACTCCAAAAGTTGATCTAAGTGTTTTGAATAAGTGGCATTTATTCAAAATTAAAAGAAAAAAGAAAATAGAAAAAAACCCCAGCAACCACAAAAACAACATGTGCAAAGACCAAGACCAAAGTTTTAAAAGCTCACAGAGAGATTTATTAATTACATTGAGGTCTGACCTTCTGGTGAATAACACCTATAAAACACAGAAACATAACTCTACTGTACCTATAAAAATATGGCCTTCATGTTTAGAACCTGTAAATATACTGGGTTCACAAATTATTGGCACAAAATTAGTCAGATTTCCAAGGGAAGGATTTCCACTGAAGTAAATTGTAATTGATCTACAGAGGGACAGAGTAATAATTTACACTGGCATAGTCTAATCTGTCGTATGTGGTAACACAGGTCACATCTGTGTGGCCTATTCATTTTCCTTGAACAAGCTGGGAAAAAAAAAAAAGAAGAAAAAATGAAACAGAAAGAAAAAGGTATTTTAGCTGTTAATACAAGTTGACCAGCCAGCCTACCTTTCACTGCCCAACATAGATAACCTGACCAAGACTGCTAAAACTGGGAAGAAATTGATATGGGGTCACAGGTACTTAAACAATTGGGATTCAAAGCAGTCAAAATTAGGCTAGCAGTCTAGAAGGATGGCAGTTGTTAAAAATCTTGCTGTAATTTCACAGAAGATTTGTAAATGCTGTAGTTTTGGTTGTCTTGGTTATAGGGATTTCCATGCTGCCTGTTTGGCTGCAAACTATGCTCATGAAACCAGATAAGAAATTTTTACCTGCCCATCATGATCCAGTTTCCATTTGAGCATTCCTGAGGCCAAAGTTACCCTGCTGCAAATGGGCTTTGCTCTGTAGGACAGTGCCGCAGCTACGGGGTAGAGACTAAATAGAAATGGCCTTTCTATACTTCAAGAACATAAAACAAGGACTGAGGAACTTGTATTATGTACATTTTATGGAAGTCATTGCTTCTATCCCCTCACCTCCCATAACCTTTTTTGACATCAGCAAAAATTATTAGTTTTGCTCTTCAATGTCATGCCTGTTGGTTACCTCTAATTGAAATGGAGGTGTTCTAAGCAACAAAACCAGTTAAAAATCTATTCAAGTGCCCCTTTTGTATAATTTTTCATGGGATTCAGAGCTTCTGAGCTTGGATCATTTAGCTCTCAGGAGTCTTTAATACCTGATCACAATTTCTGGTGGGACAGTATACTTGGTATAGTTGGAAGAATATGAAGATAACTGAAAATTTATTTACTGTATCAAATGCTGATGTTGCCAGAAGAGTGGTTTGAGATGAGGATTACCTTTCACAGCAAATTAATTGCAAGGAACCACTTAATTTGAAGGAACCATAGACAAGAAAGAAAGAAGGCAAAAAAAAAATAAAAGACCCTGTAGGTATTGAATAAAAAGAAGCCTGAGCTTTCCTGTTTAAAAGACTTCTTTCATCATGAACAAGGAAAAAGATGCTTTAATAAGAAATAAAGTATTAAAGTCTTTTGATCGGGATAGAGAACGATACAGGGAAATTTACCTTCGTGAGAGCTCAGGCTTTATTCTTCCTTTGGAAATGGCACGTAGCTACAGGTCATCCTCACCCTGTGGCCGGTGTGGATACTCTTTAAAGACAGTAGAAATAGTCATGGTGGAATTTTCTCTTTGTTAGCCAGATTTCTCTACGAAGTGTGTATCTTTCCAACTTCTGTGCCATTATTCCTAAGTGTTTTTTCAGTTATTAGTATCAGAGACAGTTTTTTTCCTGAGGACTGGAAACTCCAAGTGAATTAAAAAGTCTATTTCTCTCTTAGTCTCTGTGTAAAGAAACTTGACATAATACATCTTTGGCCATGAATCCTCTGTGTGGATTTGATCAGGTCACTTAGATACCTTCCTTGCTGACCATGTAGTGGTTTCTGTGGGCTCTGGTCATATCTGCTTATCTTAAAGCATCTGGGTCTTTAGGCTTTACTGCCTCATAGAAATTAGGGTATTAATTCCTTTTGCTGCCATCAATGGCAAGGTAGTATATTTAAAAACATACAGTAGGTTTCAGATAAGCAAATATTACTGTGACGAAAGAAGCCCCAGATCTGCAAATGAGAGTACAAAGTACAATGCTTATTTGGTTGTTTTCCTTCTTCTCACAGCATTGCCTGTGAGTAGCAAAATAATGGCTATGCTACAGTTTAACAGAGCACAGAATAATTCAATAAGCTGAAGATATACTGGTGTTCAGCTGCATAAAAAAAAATATGAGAGCTGTTCTTACTTTTTGGACATCTTGCATGCCTGGAAGAAATGTTGATTCCCCATGCATTTGAAACTCTATAGTAACTCTGCACTTCTGCTGAACTCTCATGTTCAGAATAACTCCAGTTTGAACATTTCATCCAGATTATTCCACTCAGAGGCACAGGCATGTCTTCCATACTGAAGCCCTTGGGAAAAATGAACAAATGGACAAAAAAAATTGAGAAAATTTTTCTGTTGCAATTGGAATCATAGGATGGTTTGGATAGAAGAGACCTTCAAAGACACTCTTAGTCCAACCCCACTGCCATGAAGAGGGACATCTTTCACTCGATCAGGTTTTTCAAAGCCCCATCCACCCTGACCATGAAGCTGTCCAGTGACAAGCCATCTATGATATCCATGGTTGACCTGCTCCTGTGCCTTATTACCACCATCATCTTGCTTGCACACAATTTAAATCTAAATTTAAATCAGTTCAAAATAATTCCCCATAGTTCTGTCACCATAAAAATTGATTAAAAAACCACTCTTTAACTTTCTTCTAAGTCCCCTGTAGGCACTGGAAGGTCTGTAATGTATCCCCAGGGCCACTTTCAGGCTAAACAACACCAACTCCCTCAGACTGTCTCGAGAGCAGAGGTGCTTCAGCAATCTTTTTGTCATCCTCTGGACTCATTCCAATAGGTCCGCATCTTTCTTGTGCTGGGGGCCCCACAGCTGGGCCCAGCACCCCTTCTGGATCTCACAAGAGTGCAGGAGAGAGGGACAATGTCCTCCCTTGGCCATGGCATGACCAAATTTTCTGTCTGCAATTACACAGTGCTAGCTCTTGACTTTCCTGTCTCACCTAAAAACATCAATTTTGGCCTGGTTTATTTGCCAATATGTTCCTTGTATACCAATAAACATACAGCAAAAATTATTGCCAAATTAAAATAAATCAATACAATTTTTAATATATATATGATATATACATTAATGACATTTATATACCTTTGGAAAAGAAGATATTACTAAGACTAGTTTGCTTCCTCTCATTTCCTCATTTGTCTTTGTATTTTTATGCTACTACAGCACTTTCCCAAGTAATGGTTGGGCAGCAAAAATGGGGAAAAGCAGCACTGCTGGTTTTGTTTGTTAACTTAACTATCTTTTTGAATTCACAGTGTGTAGGCACAGTGTTTTCCATAAAGCATTATGGTGTGAAAGGGCAGAGGGGGGGAAAACAGACAGATATCACCCAGAGAGAAGCGATATTGAGAATAACTGGAAAAAAAGATATCTTCATGTTAAGATTCACTAAGTAATTCCAGGGGAAGGAAAAAAAAGTATATATTTGCTGCAAGTTTTCTTGGAAGCCATGGGAGACTAAAATGATAACTTCTTCCAGCTTGAATATTCTTTCTTTCTTTTTAAAATTTCTTTTTATGACCATAATTTAAAAAAAAAAATTAAAAACCCAACATATTGTTCCTCAAAGCTGAGATTTCAGCCTGAATTTGACTTTGAATAGATAAAGAGCTGACTGAGAGAAGAAATAAAGGTACACCAGTCTGTGAGGGAAGAGAACACTTTCTCCTTCATATTTTGAGTAGCAAATATAGGACCAGATGTGAAAATGGAGAAAATCGTGAGGGTTCAGGTTGCATCATAAATTGGGTAAGGATGTTGGACTCAATGCTAATCCACCCTAAAAACTCACCTTTGGCCATGGTTCAAACATCTCTCGTCATAGAATCATACAGTCATTGAATAGTTAAGGCTGGAAAATACCTCTAAAATCGTTGAGTCTATCAATTAACTCAGCTCTACCAAGCCCACCACTGCCCTATGTCCCTAAGTACCAAATTTAAACACTTTTTCAGCCCTTCCAGGAACTCAATGACATATGGAATGACAAAAAACATTTTCTGGGGAAAAACAACAGATCATATTTCCATCCCTGAAAGTGTTCAAGGCAAGGTGGGATGGGGCTCTGAGCAACATGGTCTCATGGAAGGTGTCCTGCCCATGCCTGGAGGGTGGAACTGGACGATTGTGAAAGTCCCTTCTAACCCAAGCCATTCTAAGTCAATGATTCTGTATTGGAAACAGGAAATAAGAAGTTTCCAAAAGGCAGAAGCAAATATATTGCTTTCTTGACAGATACATGCATAATATTTACAAAACTTCTGCAGAGAAGTCCTAACCCTGCAGAAAAAATGCAGAGTAAACTATCTTCCTTTTCAAAAGACCTCATCATTTTTCATTCCATATATTTTCTTCTGTTGTGCCTATCCAATATCTAGTGGGTATAGAGAGAGATTATACACTTTCTGTTTGCATATTTAAAGTATTTGAAGGTTTTTATCAGGTTTCCACATCAGTCTTTTCTTTAGCATAAACTTTGCTCTTTCCTCACTGATCGTGCTGCTTAGATATTTGATCATTCTTGTTACTTTTGAATCCTCAGCAGGTGCCTTAAGGCAGTTTTATGCCTACTTTGATGCAATAGAAGTGCAACTTAAAAGGAGCTCAGGCTCTCCCATATATCTTTATATCTTTTAGGATAATAAATAATAATGATCCATATTCACATTGCACTTTGCATTTGTGAGATACTCTACAAACATTAATTAATTAGTCCTCATGGCTCTCCTGTGTTATAGCAGTAATAAAACTTTGCAAGGATATGACACCTCTGAGGTAAGGTTCTTAGATAACTTTAAAAATATTAATGAATATACAATCTATTTATATGTTACTGCTCACAGCAGTGCAAAATAGCAGGTAAATGGTGTTGTACACATTTTGCATTCACCACAACTGGGACCAGGAGCTTTTTGGACTGGGGACCCAGAGCTGATATGAGTCTCAGGCTTGTGTGAAACAGCCTATGGGACATTGGCACATATCTTAAAAGATCAGTCTGTATATGATTATTTTCTATCCAGTTCACCATATTTTTCTGGAAAATATGACCACTGGCAGGGAGGTTTTCCTCCTAATACATCTATTCTACCAATGTTTAGCCTGCAGGAGCAGTTCGAACCACTCAGATCATCCAACAGATTGCCTTAACCAGAGTCACAAAGTCCATAATTTACCCAGTTAGAAGAAAATTATGCCAATAACGCATACATACATAACAAGAAAATAACATTAAAATGTCTTTCTATGTCTGTGGAAAAATTAATTAAAAAACACATATGTATAATATAACTAAAATTTTTAAGATGAAGGCATAAAGTTTAAAGTAAAGAAATTTTACACATCCATTATAAAACCACCAGTCTAGACTAATCATTATGTACCTTTTCCTGCTTACTATCTATATCAACCTAAGAAATGCATGGCTAGGTATATAGGGTTTCTTTCTGTTGGGGAAATCTTCAGTGAAAAAAGAAAAAAACTTAAAAATACCTTCAGCACCTTAGTACACATGACATTAATATCTCTTTAAGCTGCTACAAAGAAAAATTAGATATTTGGAACAATGAAAAGAAAGAATAGAAAAGCCATGACAATTCTCACCATGAATTCTGGAAAGATAGTTCAGAAGCATTACTGAAACTAATCCAGAACTACCAGATGATAGTCAGCCACCATAACACTGGCAGTACTGGTAGCTGTATATGAAATATTTAGGAAGAATATTTGTATGGCTGGGAGACTTAGCTGATAGGACAGTACTGTTAGACACTCTCCAAAATAAAAGGAAATTTTATAAATACTTTTCTCTCATTATTTTTTAATACTTACTCAGAGAAAATGTTCATTTTCCTTTGTCTTGTGTGATTTTATTGCTGCTAACTTCTGACTCATTTTTTAGAATAAAGAATTCCTCCTCCAATGCCATGTATTATTCTGCAAGTGTGAATATATATAAGTTGCTCCTGGAGAGCAAGACCTGCTGGTTAGTGTTGTTTGTATACAGTAATTTTTGCTGTTCTTCATTTACCTTTCAGCAGAACACATAAAAGATGAAGAGAAAAGCAAGAGAAACCTAGCAGAGAGAGTAGTCTAGTGACTCTTCCTTGTCTGAATCTCTAAGATATTTAACATTTCTTGCAGATAATAAAGGGAGGTTTTTCTCTAACTCAGGATCAGCTGGAAAAGAAAACAGACAGAGAAAATGAAAACAAAAAAAAAAGTTGAAAGTAATTGGCAATTAGCAAACCAACACTTCAAAATAAAATCCTTGCCATTCTTCTTCAGAGCTAAGTTACCATTAAACAAGAACAACTCCTGTGGTATTATTTGTCTGTCATTTCCTGGTAAATCAGTGTCATTAGCATTGATTTTTTAGAGGCAAGATTAAAAGAGGTTTAGTTAGGAAAGTAAGTCAGGAGTATATATTATCCAAGCCAGTGTAGCTCTGGGTCTCAAAGATGACATTTCCCTCTCTGCTTCATTAACTTGCATAGCTTGTTGAGCTTTAGCTGTTTCTAATTAATTCTTTTACTGGCTTTTTTCAATGTGTATCATCTCTGGCAAACCATATAAAATGAAGAAATCTCTCTAAGGTTTTAGCCTTTTAATTATTATTTTTATAGCTTAAATGAAGCTCTGGAATTGCAAATGTTGGCATTTTATTTGATTCTAGTCATTAGAGTTTTCAAGGAGTAAAAAGGGGAAAAAGGCTAAGGAAAGAAGGGGCAGTGCAGATAAAATAATAAATAAATAAATTAAATCACTAACTGAGCAAGATGCTTAGCAAATTCTGTGGAAAATGGCAAATAAACAGGTTTATCAAAAGTGACCTCCATGATGGTTTTGCCCTTTTAAATACTAAAAAAGAAAGAGGCATCATTAGAGACAATCCCTCCCTGTCTTGTACATAGGCTGGCAAGTAAAAGAATGAAGTTCTGCGTCTCTGCTTATTTTGTTTTATTTGGGTAGAGCTTTGTTAGCTGGTGTGGTGAGCACACATGTATGCACCTTCACATAGTCAATCATGTTCTTCTTTGAAATAGTGAGCATGAAAGCACATGGTATAATTTGTCTAGCTTTTTGGAGGAAATCCTCCCTCAAAACAAAAACAAAAACAAAAACAAAACAAAAACAAAAACAAAAACAAAAACAAAAACAAAAACAAAAACAAAAACAAAAACAAAAACAACTCCCCCCACACACACAAAAAAAAACAACCAAACAAAAAACCCAAAACCAAACCAGACCAAAAACCAACAAAAAAAAAAAAACCACAAAACCACAAAAACTAGGTAAAGTGTATCTGTCAGAATGAAACTGTATTTTTTTAAAGCATTTCTCAGAAGTGTTGTAATGAACACATACTTGGCTAATTCACTGCTCTGCCAACGAGTCCAGTTGTTTGTCAGGTTGTTGTCCTGACTTATAAGATGGTACTCTGAGAAAGGATGTTCATCTTTGTTGTACAAAGAAAGTAATGCAGAGTATGCTGAACAATGATAATCCAGAGGGTGAATTTAGAATGTGTCAGCTGCCTATTATCCCTTAGTTTAAGCCCTGGCCCCTTTGCTGCTAATGAAAAAAATAAAAATTAAAAATTAAAGCCTCCTCTTACAGTAAATTTTAAAGCAGTTCTATCACTGTCTCAGACTTTCTCATTGCTGCTACTTTGGTGATCATGAAATCATGCCAAAATCTCCCATTGAGACTTGTCCACCAGGAAGGTGGGAAAAAGAAGGAGGCTGATTAATGGGTAGGTCTGTTGGCAACTGAAAGGGAAACTAAAGGGGCACCAGAGGAGTTTTCTTATCCTGTGACAGCATCAGACAACACTCCTGATGTACTTATTTTATATTACTTATTATTTATTTAGTTATTTCCCTTTCACAGCCATCTAAAGATCAGTGAGGATTTTTTGCAAACAATCTACTCAATGGGAACTGGCTGGAGGTAAAAGGAATTTGTTCACAAAGACATTAATCAGTATGGTAAAAACATGGTATGGCTAAAGAAGATATTTAGGCAAAATGGTATTTTTCAATGAAATTTACTTCTGAAAGCAATCAGAAGTGGACAGCTTTCCAATGGAAAAGTACTTCTATTGCAGTACAACTATTGCAATTAAGTAAAACTGGTTTTATTGTGAATATATGTCATGTATTCTTGTTTAACTATAGCTGGAATAGAATCTGAAAGCCATAAATATTTGTAAAAATATTCATTTTAATACAAATTATGGGACCAAGGCTTTTGTCACACTTAACCAATCAATGAAGAGTATAAATAAAACATTACTTTGACCTCTCTGAAATGATGAATGTGGAGTCAAATAGAAGCTTTGGTAAAGCATTGCATGTGACTGTGTCTAGACGTAGCTAAATTATCTTTCTATTGTAAGGATAAGCAGCACAACAAAAGTAATTTTATTTATTTAAAAAAATTCATCTGAGGAAATCATAGATAGCTAATGCGCCCTTCAAAATAGAAATGGCTCCACTACCTATTGCTTTATTAGCATTTCAAAAGCTATTAAGAATCTGAACCTTGAATCAGGGCACCACTGAACACTGTGCTTTAGGCAAACACAACTCGAAAGTAATCTTCTTAGAAGAGAGTTATTTTCTCAGTTTTAATAAAAATGAATGCTTTTGGTGGGATCACCTGACTTAAATTATCTAAGTGATGGTGATGAACATAGTTTAACTATCATCAATCCCTTTATGGAGGGATTAGACACCTCCTAAACTGTATTCCATCCCAGTTTTATCCAGTGCTTATGTTAGGATGCTGTGACCTACCCTTTGGGACTGGTTTTTCTCCCATGTAACAGAGAGGGACAGTGAAAAGAGGAGAGCAGAGGAGGTCTCTGTGAACAGCAGTGAAGCTGGAGCTTGTTGAACAAGTTGAAACCACACCTCCAAGGCAGCAGCTGTGGGGTGGATCAGGCTGCAGGAATCGGCCGCCTGGCTGGGTGGAAGGGTGAACAGTGTGCAGCGGGTGACAGGAGCACAGCAGCACTGATCACTACCCCAGAGCTGAACCAGCAAAGAGGAAAGAAACCTGGAAGATGAGAGAAGAGGCATGAGGCCATGTGTGAGAGGAAACCTTCAGGGGGTGAGCATGGGTGTACTTCCATGAGCTGCTACAGCTATACACAGCATGGAATCTATCTCCAAGGACCCCTACATTGCTGCTAAACCTAAATTAAATATTTTTATATTTTAGCAACAACACATACCTAAATGTCTTTCAGATTTTGTGTCAATTGTGCTAGAACTCCCACTGTGATCTTGGAGCCCAAGCAAAACAAGTGCTACACCAGAAACTAAAAAATATATGTCTGGTTTATTTTTTTCCCAACAAGATTTTGGGTGATCCAAGTAGTTGTGGTTCTTTTGAACATTTAGGTGATTTTTTTTAAACAAAATTAAATCCTAAATTGTTTAGGAAATTTAAGTTTTAGACCTGTTCATCAGCCTGAGGAAATAAGATAAGGTCCTGCATCTGGGACAAGGCAATGTCAATCACAAATACAGCCCAGAGAGAGAGGGATTGAGAGCAGTTCTGGGATTCCCAACATAAGAAAAATGAGGAGCTGCTGGAGTAGGTCCAGGGAAGGACCATGAAGATGATCAGAGAGTTGGAGCATCTCCAATATGCAGACAGGCTGCGAAAGATTGGGTTGCTCAGTCTGGAGAAGTCTCCAGAGGGAATTTACAGAACCTTACATTGCTATACTAAAGGTCTATAAGAAACCTGGAACAGAGCTGGAGGGGATGACTGCAAAATGAAAGAGCAGGTTGAGATTACATTTTAAGAAGAAATTCTATACTATGAGGGTGCTGAGGCTACAGCAGAGGTTGCTCAGAGCAGCTGTGGCTCTTCTGATGACACTTCCATCCCTACAAGTGTTCAAGGCCAGACTGGTTGGAGCTCTGAACAACTTGGTCCTGCGCAATATGGTCTTGCCCATGGCTGGAATGGAACTGGGTAGTCTTAAAGGTTTCATGCAGCCCAAACCATTTACGATTCCATGAAATTAAAGTGTTTCTCTTTCCTTTAAGGCACCACCATAGTACAGGATGATTTGATACTCTGACAGGATTAAATTGGAAAGTCCTGAAAGAGCTAAACATTTTTTAAATGGTTCATTTTCATGTGTTCTCAAGCCACCTTGGCTGAAACCAGGACTGTGTGACCCAGTCACACATGTGTACACCCATGGTACAAAGGCAAAAGTAAAAATACCACACATGCAGAAGTGAGCAAGGAGACCTGCTTATATGTTTTTCTACAGCAAATTTCCACAGATTAATAAAATTATGGGAAGGTCATAATCATGCAACTGTAATATCACACTGAGTCAAACTGAAATTCCATTTGTACCATATCTTGTTTCTAACCTTGGTGAGATTCAATACCTTAAAACTTATGAAAAAATTATATAAAAAGAACAGATATGATGAATTTTTTTCATCAGAGCTATATATCCAGCAAAAGAAATGTGGAAATTTCCTGTGCTAGAGAAAAACATATGATCATCAGGTTCAACAGCCAAGTGGAATACTTATACCTAATAATATAGTAGTCAGTAATGTGATTTGATTTAGAAAATATATGGGTCAAATTCTACTCCAATGTAGAGCAACATGAATCTGGAGTAACTTCAAATTCTAGTTTGTAAAAGCCACAGAGATTTTTGGCTATATGAGAAAAGAAAATAGGAGAACAATTTTCCACTAAACTAATAAAACAACCTCAAAAAAAAAAAAGAGTTCAGAAGTGACTTTTTTACTTGCTCCTACATTTTTTTTTAAAGTGGCTTGAGCTAACATTCCTTCCTGACTCTTGCTTTTATTGCAGTATTGTATTTTTTCCCTCATCATTTGCCTGATTTTACACAATTGAGCCATAATGTGTGCAGTTGACCTTTCTTCATTTAAATGTTAATAGAGATCTTAGGAAAAGTGCTGCCATGTAAAGGGCAAACTAATTGTAATAGACTTAGGACATTTTGTTTGTTGAGCTGGTTAAACAAAGAAAGGGTTAATTAAAAGTTATACAAAATGTTTATAGACCAGGAGAAAAGGTCTGTGTACTACACATTAGGCCACCAGCAAAAGCTCTGATCTAGAGGTAACTACCCTCTATGTATTTCCAGCTATAAAAAAAAAGACATCTTCTCTCTGTATTCATTTTGATTGAAAATATTTAAGAATCTGTTGCAAGAACCTCTCATTCAGGGCAGTAATTTAGCCTTACTGTGTGCCCATGGGCCCATAAGTACCAAAAACCATTTTATCAAGTAAAGCTGTATCTAGTTAATGTAAGAGAAGGAAGAGATTTACACCAGTTTAAGCACCAAAATGGCTTTATTTTAAATTCATTTTCACTGTGTAGTTTGCCTTTTGTATTGGGAACACACATAAGGTGGGAGGGGCTGCAGAGGTGACCTCTGTGGAAGAGCACAGGAGCTACCCTATGCTGGGCACAGGTTTTTCCAACCAGCTCCAAAGTGAACCCTCTGCAGACCACCAGCGAGCTTGTCATCCCTCTGAAAAAGGACATTTGGGAAAGCACATAAAATGCAGCAGATACAGAGTAGGAAGGAGAAAAATGTGAGAAACAGCAGGGGAAACACCAAGATCTGAGGAGGAGGTCAGCAGGAGAAACACCAAAATCTCAATTTCAGGGAGAAACAGCAGGGGAAACACCAAGATCTGAGGATCAGATGGAGCAGATGTGACCTGCAGCTCTTGGGAGGCATACTCTGGAAAATAGTGAGGAAGAAAGACCAACAGAGAAAAATTGGTGTGCACTGACTAACCACCCCCCTGCACCAATCATGTCCTTTATGAAGGTACCAAATATTACCTGCTGTGATGGCAGGATGCAATCTAGTGAAAAAAGAAATCTAGGAGAGGAAGCTTGTAGGAAAAAGGGAAGCTGAGTCTAGGAAAAGGGGCAGAAGACTATTTTTTTCTAAGTATTTTAATGGTCATTGATTTTTGGAATTTTTTTAAAATTTTGTTTTGTTTGCCAAAACCCAAATACATAATTAAATGTTTATATTAATTGGAAAAAAAATATGTTAACTCCCTGAATTTGAGTCTGTTTTGCCTCTGACAGCAATTGGTAAGCAATCTCCTTGCCTTTGGGCTGCCAGGTTAAGCCACCTCACAACACCTTTACAAACTATGGAGAGAAGAGGGCAACTCCAGAGTAAAAGAAAACTGATAATAGCGAAGATTTTTAGAGTAGATGAATCAGCCTTTCAAGGAAATTTAGGGTTGGAAGGGCTCCTAGGTAAGGAGACAACCTATCCCCAGGTTTCTTTGACTATTCTATGACAATCCATAGTTTTCTAGGAAACACACAAAACATATTTTTCTGGCTTTTTTTTTAATTGAAAAAACAATCAAAAAGTGCATTGTACCCCCTGCTTTTCTATTTTCTCTGGTCTCTGTAATCTTATACAGCTTAGTAATCAAATAGCTCTGTTTTACAAAAGTCCAGGTCTTGGTACATTGCTACATTACTTACATCTTTATTTGAACTTCAAAACCTTTTATTGCAATCTGATGAAAAATTGTGACAACTTCTACATAAAGGAAAACAAAAATTGGGAAAGGTGGGATTGCAGAGGAATCTTTGTTGGGATCTACCATTATCTTCCATCAAAATTTGCATTTTTCTGTAGATATGCTTTGTATATATGTATATGCAACTATATAGACAATTTTTCTAACTTCTGATAATAGAAACCTGATTGATTTTAGGAAGATTAGTTTAATCTTCATGAATAATTAATTCTTCTGCAAAATGCAGACTTCCACTGGCATAGTCTGATATATCCAACCAAAATCCCAGCAAAATCATTCTTGGAAATCATCATTTCCCTGCAGGCACAAATGGTAGTATGACACTTTGGGGTGACTTAGGACAGAAGAACAGCTGCAGCTATGCTTGAAGCAGGGTGCTGTGGTGTTTGGGAAATCCCACCTGGTGCTAGAAATCTCTGGTCTCTGGGGCACTGTGGGGCTCTGATAACAGGTCTTTCTCAGGCTATAAATTAAATTTTTAAATTATATCTGAAAAGAAAGCATGGAGAATCACAACACTGACTTGGTGTTTCAGGGACTTGAGGTGTGAACACAGAAAATTTCATGACCTGATTTTTTTGGAAGCCACTGGATGAAGCACATACACTATGAGGCTTAAGCAGCTCAGGTCATTTGCAATTCAGAGTGCCTGTAGTTTAAAATTAACGTGGGTTTTGGAGAGACTTTAATATTCATAATCTGACCGAATATTGAAATGTTCTTTAGAAAGATAGAGATTTAAGGGGAAATACTGTGAAGTGATATCAAGAGAATTTGCAAAGTAACTTTAATAGACTAATTCCAAGTGCATTAGCTGCATTGCTGATCAGAAAACATGAAATGTGTCTAGCTTACCTTGAGACTGTAGATTAGTGACTCTATTTCTGCAATTGCTAACAGTGATTCAGCATATATTTCTAATACCTGCAAGTCTTGGATAAACTTACTCCTCCTTTAAAACCCTATAGACAAAAGGCAAAAAAAAAAAAGCTTCAGGGAGAAAAGTGAGTGCTTGTGGTTGGGTTTTTTTTCAGTTTCAGATGGATAAGAAAGATGGATACTTTTTAAACACATAATATAAAATATTAATGGTTTTAATAATGTGCTAACTAAATTCTTCTGCTAAACCCTGTTTACAATACTTTGTCTGGAGGCTGGGTCTTCCAAAAAGGGGTTACATTATTCAGCTATGTGTTATGACACATGATACTGGCTTCTGAGAAGGGCACTGTGATGGTCGCATTAACTTTCACCTAGATTCTATTAAATTGATAACAATCACAATTTTTTTTAATTTTTTTTTTTTTTTTAGTTTGGAATCCAGACTAGTTTGCAAGAAGTTAGAACAGGAAATCTCTCTAGGTGAGAAAAACCTTTATCAGAAATCCATTATACTACCCAGGCATCTACAAACACAGTCTTGGGTTGTAAATGGGTGTAAATTTGGGTGAAATATGTCACTCAAATGCCTGTTTAGCACCGGTTTGCCCACAGAGCAAGTCCTTGGGATTTAAAAGCAATTGAAAGCTAAGTGGCCTTTATGATTACTTGGTGAAGCAAAGGTAACAGGTATTGAGTTATCAGACACAAACAGAGCAGTGGCTTTATGATTCAATGAAGTCTTACACTTAGGGAGCTTTATTCTTGATTAGGCAATCTGTTTACCTCAGATGGAAACAAGTTTATGATATGAGCTTCAAGTCAGAATAAATCTTCTTTGGACTGTGACAGAAGCAGAAGATTCATTAGGACTCTGGAATGTTCCTAATATGTTGTGTTTGACTCTAACACCTTAGCCTTCATTTAGCTGGTACTTGAGTCTTTGTGGGCAGCTAGGGACAGAAAAATACTTGACAAACCTTGCTTATTCCTATCTCATGCCCATTTTTCTTCATAAATACATGATTTGTGCTTTTCTGCAGCAAGTATCATGTGAAAATCTCTCAGTTCTATGCCTTTTGCAGTTGAGAGTAGCTTTTGGGGAAACAATTGTGGCTGCTTCCCATTGTTCAGTAAATCAAATGTACTCAGTATGATCAGATATTTGCCTTTCAAGAAAAACTGGGTCATGAAAGGTGAAACTAAATTATTACAGCAGTCTTAAACAAACATACTATGCCTCTTGTCACCCAGTTTTTATTGTGACAGATAAGGCTTTGAGAGATGGAAATAAAAAAAAAATTGCTGTGCATTTTAAGCCCAAAAATTATCTAAGTTCAGTGAAGTTACACCAAAGTATTATCATTTCAGAAGTCAGAACAGCCAACAGCCACTTGAAGTGATGCAGTCTTAACTTGCAATGTTGCTTAAGGGACTAGGAGCTTCTGTTAACTAGTCTTAGTTGTATTTTCTTATTTTTTTTAATGCTAAATTTTAACATGGAAATGTAAGGTTTTAGTATTTAGAAGTCTTGTAAAAAAAAAAAACATGGTGATTCATTTTCTTGGAATAGAACCTTATGCCTTTTTTTAAGAAGACAGATTTTGTTCAACTGACATGAAAAACAAAGCCAGGTTTCAGAGTGTCACTGGGTTGCCTTTGATCCTCCATTCTCCAGAAAGTCAGGCACTTCTTGCTGTTCTTTAGGGTCACAAGAGAACTTTTGAGGCAATTTGGAGGCATTCGGGCCACACACACAAAGGTGCTGTATGAAAAGTCTGCAGCAGTTATTTACCTGCCAGGAACTTGAATGTTCTTCAGGAATCATGTACTTTATAATCTAGGACTATGGCGATTAAAGTATCCAAAGACCTGATGGCCTGTAACAAGCACTTTTATAATGCTTACTCCTCAGGCTTTTTTTTTTACTTTTTTTCTCCCCTCCAGGACTAATCATGAGCAAATCAAAAAATTTTAACTGACTGGCAATTTCCTACTAATTGCCTGTCCATTCTACATACATTTTACATGGAAATAGATTTTCTGCTGCTGATAATCATCAAGCATCACTGCAAGAAAATGAATTTAAATTTAGAAAGTGAAACTTACTTTTGTAAACTTTTCATTCCCAAGATGATTCTGCAAGTATGTTTATTTACACCAGAGGAGTACCTGGTGCACCAGTTCTGCTCTCTAACCAAAAGAAGACTGAGAATTTTATTTCACAATTTCCTTCCTTGGGATCCCAAGGATATTAATATGTATGGCTATTTAAAGGCAATTAGTTGTTTGCACTCACCACAGGAAATTGCTATTACTGTTCGTTTTTGCTTGGCTGTTATTTTGATCACACAAACAAGCAGAGTTGAAAGAAAGTACAATAAAGGAGTAAGAAATGACAGTCAGGTTTTCATTTTAAATGAAAGCCAACGAGAAGGACTACAAAGGGTCTGCAAACAGCAGACTGAATGAATGAAACACTAAATGAATAAACAAAAATAATGAAAAAAGTCCTTCTGCTAGGGAAAATATTTTTTTTAGAGTTGATATTTTTGACTTTGGGCACAGAAAATAAGGCTGTGATGGGCAACCTCTCTGACATGTGAGAACATTTGTGGACATATGAGACCATTTCTTCTCTGATTCTCCAGAATATGGATGAAATATTTTGGAACACTGTATGTATGTAACAAACTCTAATTCTAGAGTTCTGAGGAAATAATAAACAGAAGGGCAATAAAAAGACATTCCAAAAACTAGTCAATAAAGATGAAACTCACATTTGAGAAATAGACAATATATAGGCAAAGAGGAGAACAGTTTGCTCCATGGCTGAGGGAGGTTTTGGTACTTCAGTAATTCTGTTCTTCCAGTCTTTGGCTTTGTAATAATTTATCATGGTCTCCTACCAGGATGTTGGGCTTTGCTGGCTAATTCAACAATCCCAAGAAGCATTCTTAGATATAGGAACTCAGCCGTAGTGAGAAATTGATACAGTAGGCTATACAAAGACTGGAAGAAACCTTTTAATACTGTCCCACGGAATTCTTGACCACAGCACCAACCAAGAACCACTTGCAAAAGCATTTCAGAAACAGATGCCTCATTTCTGAAGGGGAAGAGTTTTTTAGTATGGCACTCTGTGATAGACTTACTGTCAGATACATTTACAGCCATGCATGTCTCATCATAAAGTGCAAGGCCATTAAATTTAAAGTAAAAAGCTGCATACATTAACAGTGATGCAGACCTGACCAGGACGATCTAACTTTTAATCTGAGGAAGAATTAAGGATTGCAGATTTCTTGGAATCTAAATTATCCTATGTTTAATTTACTGGAAAAGATACAGGCAGGCCACTTCTGTACTTAATTCTGTACTTAATTCTAACTTTCCAGGAAAACAAGATGAGGTTTTCCTGTTCTTCCTGAAAACATTTTTTGTATTCCTTTACTAGAGTACAAACAGATCTCTACTTGTTTGAAAACGAAGAGACAGGATAAGACTGAAATTTCCACAGCCATACTGGTTGTTTTTTTTACTCTTCCAGAACTATTTTTACCCAGAAAAACATTGTTTTCTCTTCCTTTTTTCTTACTTTTCTTTCTCTCTTTTTTTTTCACCGGACAACAGAAGACAAATGCAGCAAAGCAGGTGATTATTATAAGAAATTCATTCTGCTGAAACAATTTATTACAAATATAACTAGAATAAATCTATGAATTTGGTACATTGTGTTTGTGTTTTGACCAGGAAACATTTGCATTGTTGTTTTTTGAGCCTTTCCATAATTATATTTTTAACATTTTTTCCTCAGTGATCTGCCTTATTTGAAGAAATTTATTGCAAATGAAGAAAGCAGAAAATACCTTTTGCTCTTGTGATGTCTGGTAAGGGAAGAAGAAGTCTCTCACTCTGGTCTGTCTTATCACAATGAATCCCAAGAGTTAGAGAGATGGAAAACAATTCTCATGTTTTATTTTTCCATTAGCACTCTCCAAATACACACTCGAGACTTTAGAGCTGAAACTGCAATTGTGTATGTAAAAATACTCAAGAAATTAGTAGCATTGATTGCAGAGGGCAATAATGCTCTCAGATCAGTACTTTAACATGCAAACTATTAATTTTAAAATTCACTAGTAGACTAGTCATTTTCTTCAAATCATGGCAATTAATTTATAGCCTAGTTAAAAAAATGACAATATCTGAAAATCACATGGTTGTTTTGGTGGATACTTCACTCTTTCAAAGCAAATAATTCTTTTGTATGTATTGAATTGCAGTTAAAGGAAATTCCTGCAACTCTTTAGAGAACCTTGCAACTCTACATGACAAAGTACGCTACAAAAAAGAGCAATGTTTTTTCATCAACATATCCACAACTATGACTATTTAAAACACAATATGAAGATATTCTTATTTATGGAATCATGGTATACTTAAGGTTAGATGTGGCTTCTGGAGGTCATATTGTTTCACATTTTTTTCCCTCAGCTGCTTCACTGCACTGTTTTCTCCTACTTTTTTTTTTTCTGTATCCTCATTTTTCAAATGGTCCTTCATCTCTCTCCTTCCACCAATATTTATTTTCTCCTGTCTGCCTTGATTTCCTCTCTAATTCTTCTACATCTTTTTCCTTCCTCTGAGATTTTTTTATATATTTTCTGCTGTCTTTCACTCCTTTGTTCTATACTACTTCTCTGACAGTTTTGTCCCCTAATTGTTTTCTGTTCAAATAGTTAAAGGGTCTGTAAGCAACAAGTAATTTTAATAAATGTGGTTCTCATAGAGGTCAGTAAAGGATAAATATTTTAGCCTAAATCTGCATGTCCAATTCACGGTCCCTCTTCTTTTTCATTTGCTGTGATCACAGTCACTCTATTCTTTTTTTCTGTTTCAAAGAAGATGTGAAAGAAGTTCAGGATAAATTAGATGAGACAGCAAAAATCCCTATAAGACAACAAGAGCTATTTGAATGTTGCCTCTAAACTATTTGAATGTTGCCTCTAAACTGTCTACTGGTAGATTCATTGAGGTGTTCTATATATACAATATTGTCTATTATGGAATATTTATCCAGATATTTTCTGGATTCCCTAGCCTTGGTCGTGTTCAAGCACAGCCTGAACGGGGCTTGGAGCAGCCTGGTCTAGTGGCAGTGGGCATGGAACAAAAGAAGATATATAAGGTCCCTTCCAACCCAAACAATTCTGTTATTCTATCATTCCATCATATTTCAACTCTCTAAATAATTTCCCATCTTCTAATAGTGACCAGTCTTCCAGATCTTAAAATTATATTGAAATAAATAGTAATTCATAGCCCTGGTTAGATGCATCTATGATGGCAACATATTTTTGAATCTCTTGGTACTTTCATTTTCCATAATGTACAGCACCAACCACTTCCTCAGTCCTCATTTGAAAGACAAGTTCTTTTGCTTTTAACCTTTGCCTAATTTTTTTCTTGTTCTTGTATTCTGAGAAATAATGAATGATCACTTTCTACTCAGTTTTTCTGCATTAATTAAGTAATGGAGCTCCATGCTACAAGATCTTGTAGAATTTGAATGTCTCTATGGTTTCAAGGGGAGACTGGACAAGGTCATTGAGGATAACTACATCTGTATAACCCATCTCCAGATCAAAAAACCCTGAGGTACAATTATTGCAGGCTCAGGAAACAGCAAGAAAAAAATATAATATACACTAACCCTGATCTTGTACTTATTACTGGATATCTATTTTTGGCCTAAGACAGAATATTGTATTAAATGAGCCTTTTGTATGATACACTCTAGCTGATATTATGTACTTATCCATGGTTTCAACTCTCCTTTACCACTCTGCAAACACACAACTCAAGTTTTTGGCTAAATTTCTGACAGGGCATCACTTTGATATCCCCTTTCTGTATTCAGAGAAGTTATTTTCCTAAGGAGAGACTTACAAGGGAGCGGTGTGGTAATTATCAAATGGCAATCTATGGAATCACCTGCCCTGATTGAGATACACAGTCCCTTTTAAAGTGGGTCGGCCACAGGTCAAGGGAACAGGTGGTTGAGCACAATTTCATAAATGCCTTTTTAATATCTGGCTCTGAAATTTCCCTAAAGTTGTCAGGGAGGAGGGACAGGATCATTATCAAAGATTGTTTGGAGAGGAAGAATCTATACTGGTGGGGAAACTGCTAATTACCATGTAATCTTTCCAATTTGGGCAGCAATAAAATTTAAATAAGATTGGCAAATATCAGGATAGCTTTTCGAGGCTGTCCCCACCACAGTTCCTGTCCCCATAGCCTAATGCCAGATGAAAAGCTTCAGTCTGGATGTTCTTCTACTGCTTCATAAATTATGACTGCTTCTTTGTGCATAATTACAAGGCACTGGATTGAATAGGATTAAGACTGAAATTGTCAGTTTTCTAAACACATTAGCAAATCTTGGTATTTGGATCGACAGACACAGCTATTCCTTTCAATTTGCCAACAGTCCTGTCCATTCCCAAAGTGTTTTGCGCTGTGCTTTATAAAATATGTAAGATTTATGAAAAGCCTCTAAGCTGGCCACTGAAAGCTCTTGGCAACATGAATCATAAATGTGGCAGCATGGAGTCACAATTAGCCACTCCTTCAGCACTGAGCTACTTCAAATGATTTTGTGTGCCCCACACCACTCCAACACAGTTGCACATGTGTTCATGTGTAAATGAATGCAACTACAAGCCTAAGATTTACAAAAGATACTATGACCTATGGTTATGTATTTATCAATCAAGTAATTTTATTTTTAAGTACAATTAATCCAACTTTCTTAGCAATGACAATGTAATGTAAGATTCTGTGATGTGGCAAGAAGAGACTATACTGTGAGACTGGCACAAGACCACTTAAGCCATATGTTTATTAACCATGCTCAAAATCAAAAAAGAAGAAAATATATTTTTCCCCCAGTAATAGTGGAAATCTAACCACAAATTTATTTTCAGATTTCTTTGAAAACTTCATTATTTATTAAAGACCTTGTTTCTAATTTAATTTAGAAAAAAGTATTGCAACTATTTATGATCGCACCTTTGGCTAAGATGACTATTCTACCCCAATTAGATGGCAGGAGATGTATAATTAAAAAAACTTTCCTTCCTTCCTTCCTTCCTTCCTTCCTTCCTTCCTTCCTTCCTTC